>NDXB01017724.1:176934-248963 GCA_002631895.1 Agapornis roseicollis
CCCCCATCACAGTACCTTCAGCAGCAGCACCTACAGAGAGCACTGCAGTCTATATTGCAAGGTTTCCCATGAAAAAAGCACTTCCCAACCCAGCCCAATCTGATCCATGGGGAATGAGCCAGGAGAGTCACGTGCTCAAGATCATACCAAAACTGATGGAACAGGCATCAATCAAAACCGGTGCTAAAAAGGTCAGCATCGCATCTCTGGATGTGGGACTGGCTCACAGCATCCTCTCTGCCTTACCAAACACCGCTGGGGTACAAATGTGCTCTCCAGTCTCTTACAAACTCCTAGACACAAAACACCTTTGAGATCTCTCTCCACCAGCTGAATTTTGTTAAACGGGCCAGCAACCTCAGGGGTTATGCAGACACTCTAAAAGTGCAGCCATACAAGCCTAATTTCCTTAAGAAAGAAGGCTTTTAAACTCTTTTACTGTTATTCTATTGTTATTTTAGCATTTCCTTCATTTCCCCAGACCTCTAACCTCTAATTTTTATTACACAATTCTCACGCCGAGACGCAAATGGCGTTGGTAATAACGGGAGCATTGATTTTTATTCACCTTCAGAGCAAACCTCCACATTACACCCACGGCAGGCCTCAAGAAGATAATCTCATGGCCACAATACACCTGCCTGATTGCGGCACAATAACCTAGGAGCTGTTCTCACAGATGTGACTGGACACAAGACACAAGTTGTGTTTAAAGCATGGCAGACTGTTGTGATGGGTAAGAAAAGCCTTTCCATCAGCACTGGGCAGGCTATTTTAGACCTTCAGATACAGCCCTGACGCCAACCAGCAGCTAAAAATGAGCCACCATTCCACCCACCTCTACACTTGCATGATGACAACAGGGTTAACTCTGAAAGTAAGTAAATACCAACAGAAAATGGTAGCTGGCAACTTCAGCATCCTTGTCTACACTTCCCCAGCAGCAGAGTTCATCCTTCGGGCTCTACATGCAGAATGCCTTTCAAGGGTTGAACTCCATCATAAAAGTTCCCAAACTGTAAGGCTGACAGCTGCCATCAGCTTAATAGCTATACTAAAAGTTCCTGGCTCGACTGAAAGTGGCTTCTCTCTAGCATTTAAGAGGTTCTTCAATGCTGAAAGCAAATCACAGTATATTCCTTAATAAAGCGCTCTGCAATGAAAAGGTGAACAATAGAGCTTAGAGAGAAACTCCTGTCCAATACACTACCTACCAGCTATGGTGCCATCACTAAAGCACCATCCCATTACTTGTTATTTTTAGGACAATAGCACAATAGCCACTGATCATCAAGAGCTGTAGCAGGAATCACCCTCCCCAGTTAAATCCCTACTTTCTCCCCTTTCGAAAGGCTCCCATGGTTGTGCTGCTTCGCATGGGGACTGGGAGCTGGACAGAGAGGCACCCAATGGACCAGAGGATGGGCAGAGGTGCTGAGATTCAAGGGCACCACAGGGAGTAACTTACACCAGGGTATTATTTGCTGCAGTGACCCCGTGTGCCCCAGCAGACGTAGCCTGAAGCAAGAGGCCATGATGGAGCCTGGAGAGCTTGAGCGTAGCAGGATGGGGGCCTGGGTCTCAAGCAGGGCATCACTCTGCCTTAGCATAAGCCTTTACCCACATCGGCACAGCCTTGGATATGATCCATTCCATAAAAGCCTAAAACCATTCAGGATTTCAGCAGGAAGGAGACACAAGACAGATACTCTCTGACACTGGCTGCTCTGGAGAGGTAAGCAGATGAACAGCAGAAGAGCAACTTGAGTTCTCATGAGCTAAAGCAGTAAAACTACAATCTGGGGACAATTATGTCCCCAAACCACCAGGATATACACACCTACATAGTACATCTATGAATGAGCCACAATTTGAGCAAGCTCACCTGAATCCCACTGCACACTGCACTAACCAGCCTCCTAGTGCCAGAGAGCCATCCTGAACACCAGACAGACACAACCTTTTCACTCAGGAGGAGCTTTTCCTCTTTACACCTACACCCAGTGCCAACCCACTGACTGATCTGATAAAGAGATGAGAACACAGATGGAAAACCCAACCTGGTTGTGGTGATCGCACCTTACACCTCCCTACGACACCGGCTCTGCCCGAAGGAGCTCACAGAGCAGCTGATGGTGAGTGCCAGTACACACGGCGCATCCATGCTGTGTTAGAGAGCCTGGGCTCTGCCACTTGTTCACATCGCACTGATGAAAAACAACTGAGAGATTTAAAGTGTTATTTCATGAATAATTGACTTTTAACATCGATATTAGAGCTCTGTAGAATATGGACACTGCAAACCATTCACTGCTCGCTCCAGAATCTGTATCAAGTACAAGTATCACAGCACCAAGATTTAATTTGCTTGTAGGCTAACACAGGTATTAGACTTAAAGCTGTGCTGGAACAAAGTTCTCCTGATTTGAACAGCAAAGCCATATTGGACTCGATATGCCCTTCCTATACACACCTGGAAAGAACTGAGAATGAACAAGTCTGACTTCCCAGTTCTGTTGAACAAGGCAACGCATGCCTAAATAGCTCCTGTAATCCTCATACAGCTCTTCTATTAGCTGCAACTGCAAGAACACGCATCAGTCACCCTGAATTCACAGCAGACTGCATCTTTAATGCAGTTCACTTAAAGACATACCTAAGCACAACATGCTATTAGCCTTAACAGGAATAAACGGGTAATACGAATTAGATCTTGACAAATATGCCCCTTTTATGCTCATGGAATCTGGCAATACTCTGATTCCCTTGCAGAGGCTGCTTCCAAAGGAAGGGCTATTATCAGATATCAGGGCCTGCTGTGTCACCTTTGCACATACCATAGAGAGCAGCGACTGAGCGCTGCTCTTCACCAGAACCATCCCAAACAGGGCACTCTCGAGATTCTTTTTGTCCAAAATACTGATCCTTCCAAAAGAATTAAAATCTAAGCTACACTGAAGCAGATTTCCCTATACAAGCAGTTACAGAAACCACACTGGAAATAGTGCTTTGGAAGAACTTTGGAGCACTCTTTCTCAAGTCTTACTTCATTCTTCAGATGCTTTTTAATGCTTAGTCCTATCAGCCATGTAGCATGCTACTACTAAAGGCAGTAGCATCTTCTAGGTCAAACTGCCTCCTGGTCGAGTTACACCAGGAGTGTTTATATGGCAGTTTATATTACATTGCTACGTTAAGCAACAGCAACAAATAATCTAGAGAGGAAATATAAAGTATAACCATCTTCAGCATTTGAATATGAGGGAAACAGTAACACAGCATATTGCTAGTTATCGCTAGATATCCAATCCCTAGATACTGGATATCTTTACTAATAAAGGTTATAGAAAACAATAGATTATTTTCTATTTCTTCCTAGGGAAATGATAACTTAGCATTTCTAAGGAAATTCTTCCTCCCTTTTATAACGACTGTTGCAATTAAAAGTACTTTAATGGACACTTCTTGTTCCAAACTTAAGGAGACTTTGGTCAAGACTGACACAGAATCAAGATCACTACTGCAGTAATCCAGTATTAAGGAGAAATGAAGGGAAACCCAATAGACTAAGAATCACTAAGAGGAAGAGGTATGCATTCTAAATTCCTCGGTTTAACCAAGTTTAAAAGCTTACCTAATAGTACAAACAGTATCATTAAAACAGATTAACCTTTTGTTCAAGGCCAGCTATAGCTTCCTTACAGGGAAAGGAGGGAGCGGTGGTGGAGAGAATATCAGCTCAAGCTCCCAACAGAGACCTTCCTTCAAGGGAAGCCTTAGGACCATTGCACACCTTTTACGACACAGGATTCACTGACACCTTGCAAAGTGATAAATGGGACACTTACAACCTTTGCTGAACCACCCCAGAAGTAATCCTGTGCCAAGCATTTTGAGGGCAGCACTTCCACAGTCATATCCAGGCTGTGATGGGCAGACCCAAATACCGCAACTTGTGATTTTGGCAGCCTGAAGACTCACTGCAGGGTCACGCTTGTACCATATGCAAGCAATGGGAACAAGTAACTCTTTCAGGCACTTCTGAAAAGAGTTGTGGGGCTATGCTGGCTTCCCAAGCTGCAAAACAAGCACAGAAGGGAAAGCTCTGGTTGGATTTGGGTCTGCGCGCTGCATGCTCAGGGCTTTCCATGGCCTTAAACCCCAAAATCCCCAGCCCCAAAGCTACACACCAAGTACCAGGAGCTGCACCCCGATGGTAGGTGCTCACCCGATTTGGGAGGGATGAAGCAAGCACAACTCATTGGATGAGATCTGCGGCTTGCTTTTAGAAAGAGATGAGTATTTGGTAAAGAACCATTAGAGGAATTGAGCCTTGGACAAAGCCATTTTGTTTGACCCTGGTGTTCAGACCCTATTCTCTTCTTTTGCCACCGTCAAATAAAGCAGTATGTATCAAAAAAGCACACAAAAGCATGTATCCTGGCTGTGATACTAGCAGAAAGGAAGACTTGACTTCTTCATTGGTCTGTTTTGGCTTTACCAAAGGCATACTGCACGGCGAATTAGCCTAAGCTGATCCTCAAGTAGAAATGTACAGAATAGCTTTCACATGCTTGTGCTTCTTCTTGTTTTCTTTGCTGGGGTTTTTTTGGGGGGGCTTAATCCATTTCCCATGAGACCAGAACTCACAAGGCATCATTTGTGTTGGGAAGAACACTAACAATTGGCTTATTTATACTTTGCTCATGTTTCCTCACCTGAAAATTACTGATGTTAGAGCAACATTTACGAACTAATCTGTATTCACATTCGCCACTTTGAAGGCAATGATCGTTTTCCAGGAGTGCGGAATTCTCTCTATCATTTTGTTCAGAGGAAATGCAACAATAAACGAGGAACCCTCCGCTTTTGATTACACTCCAGCACAGTCGTAAGAGGCAGGGGTGGAGGAGAGAACCCTCAAGTCAGCAGCCACCGTCCCAGGTCAGGACAGTCTTACATGGCCCATAGTCCTGTTGCTCAACACTAAATACACAACCAGCCACCCGCCTTACTTCAGAATTTGGCCAAACAGCCACCGACACGGGCAAGACCAACACAGCACAAAGGCATAAAGGCATCGATGTTTTCCTCTTTCCACATGTACTTTGTGTGCGTGATCTCTCAAAGATTGCAATAGCCTTGCTGCTTCCTTCGGCACAACTCAAGTTTATGTACGCACAGCCATCTGGCTCCCTTTCACGCCTGCTCCTAGCAGCATCGTCCTGTGTCATTCCGTAGGCAGTGCCCAGATATCCTCACTTTTAACCTTTCTGGCAGTTTCTACATTTTCTAATCCCGTATTTCCAATATGCTACAAATCTCTGCTCCTCCCCACCTCTTCTGGCCAGCACAAACTATAGGAAACATTAAGAAAGGACAGGCAGCTGTGTTGCTAGGAACCTGGCCTTGAGAAACAAGCTCTCCCATTAACCTTGCCAGAGCCAGAACAAAGCTGCCTCTAAGCACTGAGACTGGAGTGTTTAGTGTCACCTCCTGAACACGGCAGGGACCCTCTACTGCCCTGCTCTCCGACTGGAGGAGAGCAGGAGCTCTTGCCTAGGCTGGCTTTAAAACAAGCACAAAGCCAACTCCCACTGCTGCTCTGAAAAGTCCCCTTCGTGTTACTCACCAGGACCTCAGATGATCACCTAGGATTGCCTCTGCTGATCTCCTGCCCCACACTTGTCCCCATCCCACCCCATCACCCCAGGAGCTACTCCCAGCCCACCCCACTAAGTGACCACAAGAAAGGGCATCTCCCCCCCCAGCAATATCCAAGACTTCCCCCATTTTCAGGGCTCTATCCAAGCCTAAATGGACTCCATTTGTATATGGACCAGATCCTCAAGAAGTCACTGACCAGAGTCACGTGGAGTGATCGAGTTAGACAGGAACAATACAGAAAACCCTAAATACAACAGTGATGGAGCAAACCTGCCCAAACGCAGCTGAATGTAAGGACAGAACACAATATGAACATACACATGCTACCAGCTGCTTATTTCTTGGTGTTCTGGTTAAAAGTAGGCTCTTCTCCCAGCTGGCTTCCCAATGCAATGTCACCCTGTCCCTTTCTTTCCACCTGTTTTTCTCTTTGCATGTATTTGATGGCTTTGTTTTTAATAAAAGTGGAGGTGTTCTTGGCATTTCTGCTGCAACAGCAGGGCTTGAACCTAAGGTCAAACGAAAGGAACAGTGTATTCAGTTCCCATGGCAACCATACCAGGCTAATATCAGGTACTAAGATACCACGACTGAAGCGATAAAATCACTACATTAGTTTAATAAACAAGTTCCATTGTCATCATTTCGTTATATGTGGCTCTTGGAAAAAGGATCAAATCCCAGAATTCTCTCTCCTTGGCCTATTATTCCTTATCTGACAAAAAATGACCAACTCCTTTTTTTCTCGAGAGCTTTCGAAACACAGGTGCATTGAGATCCCATTGAGGCTGCTATACCTCCTTAAAGCCACATTCTAGGCGCATCGAATTTTGCAGACCCTAAAGCTAACCCTAATTTGCCATTTCATTTCCATTCTCATTCTAACGTTTTCATACTCTGCCTCAACCTTTTATTAAATGTACAATTACCTTTTAAATACAAATCCTAATGTAGCAAACTACAAAAGCAAGAGCACACGTCAAAAGCGCTTTATACCAAGAGGGAAAATGTGAACAGAAGCCTTTCTCAGCACGTATCCAAACGCTGGTGCAGAGAGCTCCTACTTGGGCACATCTCCCATATCCCTTTACCTGACACCCCAGTCCAAAGCTGGTTCCTGAGCCAGGAGGATTAGACACCCACAGAGCTTGTTGGAGCTGGCTCCAGCTACCCTTGCTGCAGACGGGACAGAGTCTGCCAGGCTTGGATGTGAAGTACCTAATGCCATATGGTTTGAGGCAAGCACCTTGAGAAGCCCCTGGAAGCCCTGGCAGATGCCAGCCAACAAAAGCACGTTACTGCATCTAATGGCAGAGTAGGGAAATCCCACCCAACTCTGCCTTCCCACTGACCTGCCAGGCAGCCTGGAAGAACAAGGGCAGTGAAGGCGCCGGACATAGGGCTCACAGCACCGCGCTGAGCTCTGTATCAGGATTGCTAGTGAGAGGCAGAGATTGAAAACGTCAGGTTTGGCCAGTGGTGACAATAGCGGCTAGAGAAATAATTAACGCTCATTTCCATATTACAGATAACTCGGCAAATGGAAATGAATGTGGCCAAATGGCTCTGGGAATTCAAGATAACTCCAGAAAGCCAGGAAATCCAGCAAGAGTCGGAGCAATTTATTTGTGAAGTAATTTGAGGTTACTTTGCATAGTAATAGGCTTCTGGATCGCTGCCGTTAACCATGCAGAACAGCCCCGCGGATAGGGAGCTGCAGCAACAGAGGATTGGGAGGCATCTCTGTGCCCTTTTTAAGCAGATAAAACCCAAGCCACCCCAACTGACCCACCACAAAGTCACTCGAAAGACAGAGCTAGTTCCCCGGGCACCACCACTGCTTGTTTCCATCAGCCAAACCACAGCACCAAAACCAGTTAGCACTTCCGCAGCATGCGCTCCATTTGCTTGCGTGCCCCTCCGATGTGCAGCATCGCTGCAAAGAAATTACTCTTTACAGCACCTAAGATGGAATTATCAGCATTTTTCTCCTACATGTAATTTACCTTTTAATAAATACACACCGCTAGTATTTACCTTCCAAATCAAGTCAGACTGACTACGAATCGGTGAGTTAAACATGCTCCTGATGCCGCTCTCAACAGCACTTCCAATTCAGGCATTCATCTGCTTCCCAGAACATGCCGTTTTCCATCGATTTCCTGCAGTTGTGTCAGCCTGACATGAGTGAAGTAAACACCACAGTCACATATCAATACACAGCCTTGAGTACTGTAAGGATTATAGCTGTAACTGCCAGCTCCTCCTAAAGGAATCTCGGGGCAGAAGGACAAGCTGCCCTGACCGGTGAGTTGTTTGAATAGGGTTTGCAGTGAGGGCATGGCTAATCCTTGGCTGACACTCCAGCCTGGAGAGTTTTATGGGGCTTTCTTTATCTGTGATTAATGGACTTGACATCCATGTTCCCACAGCTTCTGCTAAACATGCACTTCAGCCCTTATTGTTAAATACCACCACGACCACAGAGAACTAAACTCTTATGACAGCGGAACGACTGTGCCAGAAGGCAGACATTCCTGAAACAAGTATTGGCTGTAACACAGAAGAACAGGGCACTACACAAAGGTTCCTGATCTTGGGCCCCTGAGTAACCTGCACCCTTAAAACTAGACTGACCTTTCTGAGTAGAAAATAACTGTGGGAGGCGAGAGAGCTGAAAAGATAACACACCATCCAAAATCATACTGGGAGATCACACACACATATCATGGAATGGCTTTGGGTGGGAAATGACCTTAAGATGGAGCTGTTGGAACAAGTCCAGAGGAGGCCACGAGGATGAGCAGGGACTGCAGCATCTCCCATACAAAGACAGGCTGGGAGAGTTGGGGCTGTTCAGCCTGGACAGGAGAAGGCTGCGTGGAGACCTCAGAGCAGCTTCCAGTATCTGAAGGGGGCCTCTAGGGATGCTGGGGAGGGACTCTTCATTAGGGACTGCAGTGACAGGACAAGGGGGAACGGGTTCAAACTGAAACAGGGGAGGTTTAGACTGGATCTAAGGAAGAAATTCTTTGCTGTGAGGGTGCTGAGGCACTGGAATGGGTTGGCCAGGGAGGCTGTGAGTGCTCCATCCCTGGCAGTGTTCAAGGCCAGGTTGGATGAAGCCTTTGGTGCCATGGTTTAGTGTGAGGTGTCCCTGCTTATGGCAGGGGGGTTGGAACTGCATGATCTTAAGGTCCTCTCCAACCCGCACTGTTCTGTGCTTCTATGATTATCCAGTTCCGACCCCTGCCATGAAAGGACACAGGATGTGTTTAGCCCATCTGAGTCAGAGGCACATGCAATGAACTTCACCTCTCGTATTTACTCCCTAACTGAAACGTGAGAGCAATGCGACTGCAGCGCTGATGAAGCACTCTCTCCTGCAGAGCCTGCACACGCAGGTGTGAGCCAAGACACGAGGTTTGGAAATACATTTGCAACCCTGAAATCCTTAAAGAAGCCCTTAAAAGCAGAAGTTTGGACCCAAATAACCACACACTCACAGGCAGAAAAGAAGACAACCTCCAGACAGATTCATTTCAACACTTGGTGTGCTACTCACACACAGAATGTTCTGCCTCCTCCATCGAGCTGCTTTCCAGCCTCAGCTTCTATAAAAAGCCTCGACGAGCATTTCCTTACTTCTGGTTCTCTGTCCATTCTGCACAGAAGCCAGTAACAAAAACCAACCCCCAGACCCCTTGGACACGTCAGTGTGAAGCAGAAGAGGAACATCAGTTTGCAAGGGACGCTGTTTAAGCAGTGAGCTCTGTCTGCACTCTCCCTGTTTCAGACTGAGAAGTATTTCAAACCTTAATTACTGCAGCCTGCAAGACTGTGACAGATCCCTCTTGTTCTTAGGGGCATCTTGCCAGGATGAAGCAGGGGTTCTGTTACAATGACCATACTTAATTAGTGCTTTATGGTGCTAACTTTATGGTGCTTGTATGATTCAATAGACGGCTTCTGGCTCTGGCAAGTACATCGGTCTGCGCTAGTCTGAGGGCTTCTAGGGTCAAGGCTATTTTGCGTGTGTTGTCACAATTTGTCAGTATGTCTGTGTGTGCCTATAGATTCTGATTGCTAAATGCACAGTACAAAGAATAGGAAATGGAGATCCCCACAATGGACAAAAGCCCCAACTTACTCTGAATATTCCTTCCCATAACAGCATTATGTTAGTAAAGCACTCAGATATGTATTTCCAGCAACAGCTCCATATGGGAAGAGAAATAATGGAGACAGAAGAGCTGAACTCAGTAAGGATAAAAACAAATGCATCGCCCATTTTGACACCAACCCTAAGCCAGTATTTCACTACCCAGTAGTGCTCTGTCGCATGCTGCTTCTGCTGAGAGAAAACCTCAGGCCCGTATTTCATTGCTGCAGCTGGTTGCCCTGGTTTCTGGGTATAGAAGCCATCAGACAGAACTGGTTTCTTTCCTTTGCTTGTCATTCCAAGCTGCTTCCAAGTCAGATTTCTACTTCTCTTGCTCTTTTGCTAGGAAGACTTTTCAGATGTCAAATAACACAGGTGTAAATATGCATTTCCCTTCCATAGCCTCTTCCTTGTCACGACATTTTCACATCTCCTGTCCAAACTGAATTTCTTGCCACCGTCCCTCCCTTTGCTCAAGTTCTCCCTGGCAATACTATAACATTCACAGCTCCTGAGCAATATCCATTCGTCATGGTTTCAACCCAGCCACACAGCTTGTTCACTCACCCAACCCCCCCTTTCTTGCCCTCCCCTGCTCCTGGAGGGATGGGAAGGAGAATCAAAAGAATGCAGCTCCCCCAGGTTGAGATAAGAACAGTTCAGTAACTAAGGTAGAACACAAATCACTGCTGCTGCCACCAATGATAATAATGGTAAAGGAAATAACAAGGAAAGAGAATGCAGCATCTCACCAGCCACCAACAGATAACTCACGACACCCCACCCCAACTGAGCACTGACCAAATACCTCCTCCAACCCCCCAGAGCACTCGCCCGTCCAGGTAACTCCCAGTTACCTCCTGGCCATGACGTGCTATGGTATGGAATACCTCTGTGGTCAGTTTGGGTCAGGTGTCCTGTCCCTGCTTCCTCCCGGCCTCCCTGGCAGAGCATGAGGCTCACAAAGTCCTTGCTCAGACTAAACATTTGAGCAGCAACTAAAAACATTGCTGTTATCAGTTCTGTTCCCAGGCTGAAGCTCAAAAACATAGTGCTGCACCAGTTATTATGAAGAAGAAAAAGATGACTGCCACTGCTAAACCCAGGACACCATTGTTTCAGTGAAATGTGCTATATGTGACCTTCTATTTCATTCTGTCATAGGTCGGCTTACTATAGGAGGCTGTAGGCTCAGGTCCTGGGGACAGTCACCCACGCTCCTGCCCTCTTCATCACCACAGTGCACCCTTTACCACAAAGCTTGGGCTTAGTCCCTTACAGCCTGTACTTCTCACCCATCCCTTTCCCAGCAAGCACATTCCCCTGAGCTGTGCTGCTTCGGAAGCACAAGTCTCACCTCTTACCTGGATTACACCATCCTGGGTTGCTGTTCTTCCTCTCATTTCCACCTGCTTAGGTAACTTCCTGCAACACAAACCTGACTGCCGCTTGTTGAAGTCACTGAAGGCTCAAGGACTGGCCCTCACCAGAATTTATACCATGGCCTCATTGCCAGTGAAAGCTGAGCCAACAAGCTCATCCATTTGCTGTCACTCTCCAGGCTCCTTAAAATCCCAGAGACCTGACGTGGCAATGGGCACATGCTCCTTGCTAGCAGTGTTCAAGTGAGAAACCAGCAGCGGTGTTTGGTACCCACTGAAGCCTCTGCATGGATAAAAGGAACTGCAATAATTCAGAGTGAAAAGGATGACATGTGGGTCATTCTGGTCATACCCCCGCTGCAAGATGTGTCTCCCAACAAGACAGTAAGCACAGATTAGTATGCTGGAGCTGAGTGATAGCCTGTACCAGAACAGCAAGAGACAGTCAAGCCACACAGTGAACCGAATACCAAAGTTTATCCCAACCCTTAGATAAACAGGACCTTTGTGCCTTATGCAGAAGGACAGAGGCAGAGGGGATGCTGCCATGGCTGACACTACAGGGTATTTCTTCCTTCCAGTTCTTGTGTAGACTTGAATTCCCTGAAGAGCTTCCCTGTTCCAGGCTGTACGACCCATGAGCTGTGATAACTGCAGTGGAGAACAGGCCACAATACAGAGCTGCTAACAAAGCTTTTACAGCCTAATCCATCTGCAAGGCAAAGGCACAGCCAGCAGCCCTGCAAAGGGGAGCAGCCACAGATGCTACCAAGTGGTGTAAACTATTTACTATTTACTTGTATTTACTCCTGCCCTTCCTTCTCCACTCCCTAAACTCAGAGCTCCTTTGCCTGTTTGATCCCAGGGGTCAGTGTTCAGGAAGGAAGAGCAGCTGCCCATCAGCATACCCTCAGTGCTCCCCCGAAGGCAAGCCTTGCAGTACTCACCATGAGTTCCTGGGGACAAGAGGACCCTGTGCTCTGCAAAGTTCACGTAAGAAGCCAGGCAGCGTCAGTGTTGTGTCCAAGACAAAGTGCCAGCTATGCTCTGTAACATTGGTTCAATGTCTTTTTGTCCTTTTCATTTCCTTTTCCTCCTCTTCTCCTTCTGGTACTGTCTTGGTCTTTGATACCACAGTCAAAGGAGCACATCACCTTCCTAGCTCCTGTGAAAATAGAAGCAAACTTCTTTAAGATGAAGTAACACTGACTTCATCTGCCTTCCACCAAGCAGAGAGGGTATGCTGTTCATGACACCAAGCCAGGCAGCAGCACCCTGCCTTTAGGGATCAAGTTATGGCTAAGGGCACACGCAGCTTTCAACATGCAGCATTTCCAGTTTTCACTCCAGTCTGCTACTTTGAGCAAGTATTTTTGCATACCATAAACTCGGTTTTGCTGAAGAGAAAGAATCCGATTAAGATCCTGACTACACCTTTTGCAGCAGAACAGGTCTGTAACCCCTGCAGCCCACATATTCCTCACCAGGCGACTGTTCCAGCTACTGAAAAAGCACAGTCAGGATGCAAGAATAATGTTGCATTGGAAACACAGGAGAAGTCATGGATCAGCAGGAATAAGAGTCTTACTTGAGCACTACCTTTCACCTCTTGGACCTCTCACTGGGGCTGTGCCACTGCACTGCCTCCTGCCTGCTGTGGGCAGCAGGGAGACCACCATTCAATAGCCACCAGCCCATGCAACCCCTCAGCTGCATCTCCTGCACTGCTTCAGCACTGACTGTGCCTGACAGGGGAGATGGCTGGTTAAAGTGACAGACAGGGTTTCAATCGCGAGAGGAGCTTGTTTTAGCACAGGCCTGTCTACTCCAGTAAATCTCTGCTTTTATCAGCTCTGTGCAACTGACTCATTCAGACCCCATCGCTGGCAGTCCATCTCCTCGCAGCCTCTTGTCAGTGACAGCCCTCAGGTACCAACGCATGCCAGGCTTGATGCAAGTCAAACACCCTGCTGCGAACAGAGATTAACCTGCACAATGATGCACTGCTCCTTTTAAGCGTATTCTAGCCAGGCACAGAACTCCAGCCTCCATCACACTCGGTAAACTTTCTCCAGCCTCTACGGGTCCTGCATCTCATCTGCATTCACTCCAGAGGCTGAATAAAAACAACCAGCGACACAGGCAGCTTGGTTACTGCACAGGAGCCACGGGAGTAACAACGTTTCCAAGCAGCCTTTCTGGAGCCGAGCAGTTTTTGTCAGAAAACACTGGAATGGCTTTCAGAGAATCTGCACAGCCACGCAGAACATGAAATATTCATAGGGCTAATATTAAAATATTTTATTAAATTAATATTAATTCACCATTAAAGTTTGAAGAGTTTCGTATTTCATAAGAAAATCACAGCAAAACCACCAAGAGGGATTTAAGGCATGAAACCAATTATAGCAGACCGTTAAGCAATGCCTGGAAAGGCAATCTGAAAAGTTTCCCATGGTAAGGATGAATTAAGGGAATTCTGTTTACAAACAGCACTGCCTGTAAAAGTTCTCACTGGAAGGGCCATCTGCCCTCACTCATAAATGTTTCATGTACCTTACCAGAGCATTACCACACTAGTCTTCTTTAACTTACACATTTAGCCTCTTTTTCCTTTGTTCCCTTTGTGTATATACTTTGTGGAACCCAACCTGTTCACTAAATCCGGGTTACATTTCCTTTTGCCAAAGGAAAAACAACCATAAAACACATCAACAACGGAGAGGAAACCCCCTGAATTCTTTCTGTGATTACTGGATCAAGCTCTCAGAGAAGCTGCCTTACAGACTGCTGAAGACAAAAGCTTTGATTGCACTCAATTACCTCCTGACAAAGCAATGGGGAGAACAGCAGAGGTTTTTTCAAGTGGGTCTATTCAATTTTTGCTACTCCTGCTAAGGCCGAAAGTTAGCTGCTTCCTGAGGACCCAATTTTGCTCTCCACGAGTACACCTGTATGTCTTCTATCGATGGTGTTTGTAAGCGTTTGTATTGATAACACCAGAACCATAAGTTCGGTTATTCCATCTCCTTTATCAGTTCTTCTTTTGTTCTCTCTCAAGTATTCTTAGCAAACTGCAGCCAGAACACTATGGGCAGTTCACTCTGGATGTGAGCTCCCAGTCTATAAAGTTACAATGCAGAATAGCCTTCACTGCCATACAGCATGCCCAGACTTAGCTTCATTTTCCAATAACGTTAAAATCTTGTTTGTATACCAACAATACTGGCCTAAAACGATGCACGGGGGTTCCTAATTAGATAAAACCATTGTTTAGAGCCAGACAGTGCCCGTTTACAGTTCAATAAACAACTTGTCACACTTGCTTGGTCAGAGCAGACCTGGATGTCAATGGAAACAGCGCAGAGGTAGCAAAATAAATTGGTCTCCTGGGTAAATAAATTGAGCAGCAATGTGAATATGCCTCATCAGGAAAGACTGTAATGTATAAAGGCTTTGTAAATAGGGGTTTATATACACTGACATTTAAGGAAATAGAAAACCTCTTGCGGTTTTAAAAAGAAAAGTTTAACAATGGTCTTTGGCCTGTAACTTTTATACGTATCAGTGTGGACAATACAAAATAAAGCTGGCACTTGCAACCATATAGGATTTTTGTCATAAATAAGTACAAATAACTATCCCAGATTATGGCACACTTACAGTTCCCATGTTAGCTTTGCCATTGGAGCACCCAAGAGAATCGGGCCGAAGCACAGAGACTGCTGGCATGCCTCTAGCCACGAAGCAATACAACTTCCCAGCCCTACCAGCACCACCAGTCCACCTCTGCCAGTGAAACCTCCAGCGTGTGCACACAACCCTATGGAAACAGAACTTTCGAGTGTGATACTACTTGAAACGTTTCCATTTAGTTAGCATTTTGCTTGTGAATAGTCTCAAGAAAGCCATTAGTCTTGTGCAAGACTACATGTATCTATATAGCCAGTGCTTCTTGCTTTTAACTTGACTGGAACTAGCTGAACAGCTAATACAGATGGTGCTGAAGAGTCTACAAACTCAAAGCTGGCCAAAGAAAGGTTCAGACTCGATGAATAGCTACGGTCTTTTAAGAAAAAAGTGGTTAAAGACCTGATCTGAAAGAAATCTGTGTCTCTGTGCATACATATATAGCTATACACATGCACTCCAGCCACTCAAACCCACCCAAATCCAAGCGCAAAGGTTCCTATTACCACTGCACTCATTTGCAAAACACACCTTTCTTTCTGGCCTGTGTCTAGACTGATGAAAAAGTGATGGATTGCATTTTCTGGAACACTTCCCAAACCAGAGGACATCGACAGTGTTATTATTTTCATGGAAACAGTTTGCTTCGCCCTTAATTCATCTTCTATTTTCGCACATTAATCCATGTACATCTCTAATAAGAGGAGGTGGGGGGGTGGAGAACAACAGCATTGGTAAAACCCTACATAATTCTGGAGGGAATTAGAGAAACAGAGTCTGCCTTGCTATTGCCTTTATCGTTCTTAATGGGTCTCCCTTTGACACTTCTCAAAAGGAAGGGAAAAATATCTATTAGGTTTCATAGTCCAAAGCAATTCATCATGTGAAAACTATTGAACTATTTAAAAGTTACCTCTTCAAAATGCACACCGTCTTTGCTCCTACAATGTAATCCTATTGCAATGCTCTTTATAAACTACTTACTGAACCAAGAGGCCTTTTACTACCAACTGCTGGTGTAGATTCCAATGCTTCTGAACTCAGTATGCATTACTAACCCAACCACTGGGTGTTTCAGTTCTTTCCAACAGAAAGGTAAAGCAGTTCTTCCTATCGTTTGACTGCAATACTCCTACAGTCACCAGCCCAGAGAAACAAGAGTTAATTTACTCCTGTTTCTTCAGAGTTCAGTCTAACATTCTCAATTTTCCCAAAAAAAAGTTGGACTTTCATTCTAATTCAGCTCCTTTTATTCTAATTCAGGTAAAAGGCACAATTACCCAGTTCATTTTACTTGAGAACAGCTACTTCTATTTTTCTTTCCAAAGTGAATCTCAGAAACCAAGTCAGCTCCACCTAATCACAAGCAGGTTTATTAGAACAGAATAGATACGGGTAATTTCAATGGAAACCTCTGCAGGAAGGGAAAGACTGCACATTACCATGGAATACAAGCGACTAGCTCATTACAAGCTCCCTATGCCTCCCTTAGCATCTCCGGATTGTTCTTCTTCAATTCCTGGGTCCTTTTTAAATTCAAAGCCAAATGTCATAGTATCAGTCCCTCTCCGTCCCTACTATGTCAGAAAATGAACCCTTCACTGTATCTGAAGGTTGGCTTTAATGACCCTGAGACACAGTGCCCAAGCCAACTTCGATCTGTGTTTCTTCACAGCCCTTGATCTGACACCATCACTTCAGGGCAACATGGCCTTACCTGCTCAGAGGCAGGCTGTTGCTCCTTGTTTTCCGTGTAAATACCTAACGAATTCTCTTTACAGAAGTCCCTTTGATACGGGGGTGGGGGGGTGTAGTACAGGGGGGTAGTACAGAGTTGGAGCGTTTCTCCAGCTCCCATCCCACTCCACAGTCCTGGGACGCCGAAGCAGGCATTCCCTATGCAGCAATTACATGAAGGTTGAAAGTGCGGGACCAAATTCCAAGCCATTTTTCCAGAAACAGCCCCTGCCCCCTTTCCCCCACCCCCCCCCCAAGTACACGCGACTCACCAGCGCCATGCCGCCTGCATCCAAGGAAAGCCACCTCCCTCCAGGAAGGGGCCGAGCTACACGGGAGATAACAATGGAAGAGGGAAAAGCTGGTAGCGAGGGGAATTTGGGAGCATGCGGCCTCTTCTGCACAGGTGCTCCTTCTGTTTAAGTGCAAAAGCAAGATTGGGAGCACCTGCCATCAAGTAACCTCATTCCCAGTTTTCCTTCCTCTGGGACAGAAGAAATGGCATGACACCAAAAATAACCCCTGCTCTTCTCCAAAGGAATCCCATCCTGTTGTCTTCCTTCAATCATTCCACCCTCTCTGGCTTAGGAAACACACAAAGAGCAGCCTTCTCTCTGTAGTATTCCCGGAAAGACCCATCCTGCTCACAGCTGAAAGCCATTTTAACCTGAAATGACACCATTAGCATTACTATACAACCGAAATAGTATGCACATCGTAAGGGTAGGGAGCTTTGTAATGCAGGAGTATTGAAAGGCCTAAAACAAGGCACTGACCAGGTAATCTGGAATCTCTTCCCCCTACTGAAAGCACACCTTCATGTTCCCTCAACATAGCTTTATTTTAACATAGCAAATAAGTGTTCATACAGAGTGACACCACTATGGAGAGAAACTGTCCATGTTACACACTGCCTGAGTGAAGGCACTGTGCCTCTTATCATAGAGCAGAACCAAGACATACATCGGTAAATAAAGATGTATTAGTCTAGACTGCCCTTTTGGTTATTAAGCTAATGTATTCCAGGAGGAAGGGAGGAGGAATAGAGTGCTCTTCCAGTAAGCATGTGGTTGTGCAGGTATTAACCGAAGGGGAATACTGCAGCAGAGCTCCAATCTGCAGGAGCCTGCAGCAAGGTTGCATTCACAATAAGGTCAGTGAAAAATGGCAACTGCATTAGCAAGTAAGCTACTCCCATAAGTGTATAACACTTTCCCCATCAGTATTTTGGGGGAGTTGAAGCTGCAGTGGTCTAGGTTAGCATGTGTATAATGACATGGCATGTCATGCACAGTGGCAATCTGCAATGCCAGTCTGGAATTCAACCAGGCATGGTATTAAAGTGGGAATTTCTGACTGACACTTCCGAGGAACATTAGTTCTTCCATAAGGAACTCAGGCCTCAAAGTAACCCATAAACAGAGTGGAGTTTGCCCACTTCAGTGTCCAGCAGTCCTCCTACACACGGTGTGAAGCAGCAAGTCATTTTTGGTAGACCAAGGATTAAGTCTAATAGCATTCTGTCCTTTGCAATATAGAAGTACATGGCCCCATAAAGGTACTGACCACCATCAATGGAAAGGTCCATCAGTACTTCTGGCTGTGAAGCACATAGCAGCCACTAACAGCTTCACCAAGCTGGCCTATACAGCATGAAGTCAGTAACATGTGGAAGAATAACCTGTAAATGATCCTTTTAGTGCTATCTTTCACCTGATTTGTAAGCTAGTGGGTGAACCTTGGTCTTACTGCATTCAACCAGACTTGTGTCACCAACTTAAAATGACTGAATATTTCCCACTGCAGAGACTTTGCACAAAACTGTACTCAATACAGGTGTTCTTAGCTATAGAAACTATGCATGATAGCATCCACTAGTCAGGACATAATACAACAAATCACACTTCACACAATTTCCCATCATTAAAAAGAAGGCTAGGCACTTTGAAGAGCCAGGTCTTTCAGTGCAGTGAGGCAGCGTTCCCTATCACACTGCACAAGCACTGCCTGCCTACAGGAACTGAAGACAGACCATTACCTCCTGCAACCATGACAATTGCAAAGCTGACAATGGGAGGTAAAAGCAAGTGGATGTGGTTAAAGGGTTGTCAAGGTCTGGCTGGGCTAGACCAAGCTCCAAAGGACCAACTCTGAGCCAACTCAAGGCTTCCCAGCAGGGAAAGGAGAACCTCTTCAGCAATAAATTCCATGAAGGTATCTCTTAAATTTGTTTTTATCAAATATTTTGGGCAAGTTCTTGTCTAAAGCCATCACCAGACGTCTCTGGTTCCCTTTCTAGGCATTCATAAATGCACAAAAAGCAAGATCTTCTTGCTTGATCACAAATACTTCTATATCTATATGCATGGTAAAGAGGCTCGAAATCCAACCATCCCCTGCACACTTCTTGAAGAGTTAAAGAGACATTTACATAACAAGGCATGGACACGAGCATATGAACCAACCCATCAAGAACTGTCAAAAAACCGCAGTGGTTGGTAATGCTATTGCCTACTTTAAGCAACTAATATCAGATGCAGCAGAGTGCTCCATCAGTTTCAGCTTTTAGGTATAGAGCAGTGCTAAGTAGAAGGTGCAGAATACATGTCTGAAGTTTACAGATAACGTGACTGTTCCCAGTTGTGACAAGGAGAAACATCAATACCATCATTTAATAGAGTTGAAAAGTGGTGTTTTTGGTGGTGCATCTCTGGCTTTGTATCCGGAACAAGTGGCAACAGAACTGGGAGGTGGTGTGCACCAGAGCACAGATGTCCTTAATCGAAGGGGAAAATAAGGAGCTGCTCAAAGTGCTTTCCACCACTGATCCACAGAACTTCTGTTGTTTTACAGATCCAGCTCCCATCTCATGCAATCACATCAGTTACCTGCGTTTGTTGAACCCATTCCAGCTGTGTATTTTGGGGGACAGGGCTTTTCTTCCTCCTAACTGGGCTGTCACTGTTATGCATATCACCTGGATCCACCATTATTATATGGCCTAGATATGACCATTATGTACATGGACCTTCTATTCAGAAGTCCCTCCAGAGGCTGCCTCCCCACCTCACCTTCAGTTGACCCACATCCTGCCTCTCACCTATGCTATGCTGCCCATGATGAACCAGGTCTGCAATAGCACAGATGGAGCTTCCCTGGAGCAGCTTCAGCAGTGACTGTCTAGTCAATAAAAACCAGAAGGTTACAGCACTGCAATAAAGAGTCCTGGTTCTGGAAGCTGTTTTTCAGTGCTCTTGTCACATTCAGGTCTCAGGTTTTGTTGTTTGATCTTGTCTCCATTCATTACACTTCCAAGAATGTGTAATGCTTTACGTGGAGCATGGCTCCCATCCTGCCTCAGGACAGAGCAGCAAAAACTCCTTTAGCCTCTTTTAGAGTCCAACTTGAGGCATTGCAAGGATAGAGGGAATTCTTACAGGCTTATAATCAGATCCTAAGAAATTCGCTCACCAGTGATTAAAGAGATGCTTTGTTCTGGAGCATGCAGATATTTTGGGTTTGATGAAGAGGACCATCTTCACCAGCAAATAAGTAATGACCCATTTAATAGCCAAGATGGAACTTTAAGTCACTCTTACTGCAGTTGGAAATTACTGATCAGGAGTGCTGATTACCACTGCACTTTCCCAAGAAGCTTTAAGATTAAGAGACATTCAGTGCTCCTCTTCTGACAGGTAACTCAAAAGGAGACCGTGAGAAGAGACACACAATGAAAAACAGCAGGTTAGACCAGATGAGACTCCTTATTAAAAACATAAAATGCCTTTCACTCTGGCTTTTATTAAGTCTACTTTTCAAGCCTCATGAAAGTTAGGTGAGCCCATTATAATACAAGTCACGTCGAACTGTTTCATTACCCACATCCTGCAGCACGATAGCCCACAGAATACCTTTTGAAAGCTCCAGAGTGACGGCAGCAGGTTGAATATAATGAACAGCGTTACAAATGGGGACATGAGACGACAGGCCTGGTGAAGGAGGAGTCTCCTGGAAACCGTATGGCTGTAATTACTGAGGGCTGGTGCTGTCTCAGTTGGCTTCGAACAAAGGTAACTGCCTTCAGCAAGTTATATTTCCTCAGCCGGCTAAAAAGAAAGCAGAGACACAAATATTTATGATACACGATACATAACCAAAGTCATTGTCTGCTTTTATTACCTTATTTCTGTTGGAGCTTTGAAGTCTCCCGCATCACCACCACAAGAGAATTAAACAGTAAAGCACTGATTTATTTTTAAATTAGACTTCCACAGCTAGAAAGGAAGACAAAATGCTCTCATTCTGGGGCACTTGGCTTGCACGTCACATTTTTCTTCTCAATAGTTCATTTGGTTTGTTGATGAAGAATCTGTCAAGCAGAAGTCAGAGGGAGATGAGACCTCTGCCTCCTTGCACAGGAGCTCCCCTCAACAAGCACTGAGCAGTGCTGAAGGGAGCGCAGGGTGCAGAACACATGGCGCTACAGGAGACAGCAAGACCGAGAAGAAAGCTCAGGCTAATCCTTGTTTTCTCACCTGTGACCTGCTAAATCTCAGAAATGGGCTTACATGGACTTAGCCATACAGCAAAAACTCCTAGGGAAGAGCAGGCAAACATGTCATAGTTAGATAAGATGACAGCAAGGAGAGAGAGAATAACTCTGTTGAAGTTATTCCTCTGTTAGTATCTGCACGCCCTAACTACTGCCTCCTTTTCTCTTACCTCTTTTTCCTGGAGAAATCACTAATCCTGAAAATGCATTTCCTAATGCTGGCCATAACCATTAGGTTGTATAAGGGTGAAGACATCCAGAACTATTACAGCGTTATTCCCCATCTTGATACCTGTCGTGGTTTAACCCCAGCTGGCAACTAAGTACCACACAGCCACTTGCTCGCTGTTTCCAGCACAAACCCAAAACGTAGCCTCATGTGAGCTACTATGAAGAAAATGATCTCAACCAAAACCAGCACAATACCATACTCTTTCATGGTTCATTACCTAAGGCGGGGGGGAAGGGGGAATGGCAGAGCAAAAATAGAACAAGTTCAAAGAGGTGCAATGAAAAGTACTACAAGTTTGGAAAAAGCTCTTTCTAATGAGCAATTAAAAAGGAGAGAAAGTTAACGTGTGAAGAGATGAATAAATGGTGACACAACAGAGCATGAAATATAATGAACAGAATGAGTGAGGTCAGCCATGTGCACCTGCCTTCGGTCTCCTCCATTGGATTCCAATGTATTCCATTTCTGTCTTGCATCACACAGTGCTCCCAGTGATACAAGGGGGCAACACGTTTTAAAGTGGACAAAGGGATGTGGAAAATGAGCCTGCAGAAGTTACTGCAGTAGCATTTGGGTGCTGTCTGGCAAACCCAGAGTGTCACTGTATTGCCAATTGTGGGACAGCTGGAAGGAAATGCACCAAACTAAGGCCTCACAAGAAGGTAAAAGCAGAGAGGAGCTCACCCTCTTGAACATACTCCAACAAACCTGCAAGTCCTCCACTCTCCAGTCAAGCTTTGTTAATGAGAAATCCATTTGATAAAGGGGTTTTCTACCCTGTATTGCTCTCCCTGAAGAGGTGTAAGCAAAGCAAAAGGCAAGCATGCCTTTGCCAGACCAAGCAGCAAACCTGGGGAGAGGCTGTCCTAAAAGGCCTGTCCTAAAAGAGCGGCTGCTGTGGAGTCCTTTTGGGAGACCTGGAATGATCAAAAGTGACCACTGCATCCTAAGGACATGCAAGGTAAGGAAACAGGAGCCCATCTCAACAGCTAAGCGTTTCAAATTGCAAGCAGCACCAGAACTAGACAGATGCTGATGAGCTGACTTGTCAGAGGCCAAACATGCAAGTGAGGGTAGAGTTCATAGGAGCAAGAGTGCAACCATGGAATAAAGCCTGACTCTAACCACAGACCACACAAGACAGAAGTTGGTGGATCACTGTGGGCACAGCTGCTGGATTGTGAGTAGCTGTTGCATGCAGTCTTCCACAGGGAAAAACAAGTCTCCTATGCTACTAATACAGCCTTTCCCAAAAAGCACCCACTCTTTTGCCCTGCCTACCACCCAACCAAAGCACCAGAAGAAATAAGTAAGGCAAAGGGAGCAGTGACTGTCAGTAAAACCAAACACAAACAGAAAACCAGAGAAAACCAAGCCTAACCATCAGTGCACAGTCTCTATTCCTTCCCCAGAGGCTCACATCTTACCATTACTGTAACTACTGCGCCCTAAGGGCCTCTGCACAGCCACAGCTCTAAAGGGAAGCCTTTAACAGATGCCTGCTCTCCATCACCCCTATTAGCACATTACCTCCTCGCACTGCTACTTTAAATGCTTTCCATTCAGAGCATTGAGAATGGGCCATTTCACAAGGAGGGCACAGGCAAGGCAGTCTGAAAATTAACTGTAAACTATGTTCATACTCTTAGTACTACTAGCACTAAATTTCCCACTCAAGTGTTTGGAACTGCCAGTGGCTTAAGATGCTGAAAACCATGTGTGCTCAAGACCTGGGATTCTGATTTCCTTTCCCTTCTGACAAGCTGTCAGCATCCTGCAGGTCACAAAAGGCAAACACACCTGAAATCTCAACTCTTTCATTCTTTCAGGGTGGTTTAAGTTCCTAAATGCTCTATCTTAGCTAGTTGGCATAGAGCATTAGGAGCCCGTATGTGACATTGGAAAGAAGCACATGGCCCAAGCCACAGAGGTGTCTCTTATTCCAGCCCTTTCAGAAAAGGCCACCTGGCTGCAAGCTGGGTTGCTTGGCCCGATGTGATTTATTCCTAACCTCAGTGTATTAGGAAGATACAATGGGCAAGGACTGCCTGGGTCATTGAATCTACCCTCCTGTCATCAGGCAGCCATACCATCTATCTCTATCAACTATCAACCTCTTGAACTGCGTCTTAAAGCTAGTTGAGGAGGTAAATGAAGGCAAGGTAAGATACTATGATTAAAGTGAGAATACTGCACCTGAGAAATGGTTTTACACTATGCTACTAACAGGGCATCTGAATTTGCAACATAAATCTGTGTCTCAGTTGAGCTCACCTACAGATAGGCTCCAAGGTGTAGTACAGCTTCATTCCACACAGAAAAACACTGGGTGATTCCAGTCACTGACTCCTAGATAAAATGTTCAAGTAAGTGAAGTGACAAAGAAGACTGAAGATCTTTTTCATTCCGATAACATTATTAACACACACACACATACACCCAGTGATGAACATTTGATGGCTTGCTGTATATGATATGCGAGTTTGTAGTCTTTTTTCATGAAAGAAAGGCATTAAAGGCATTTGCTACGGCTTTTTGCTGACTATAATATTTTATACAACTGCTTTATGTGGAGAATGAAGGGTTTCTGCCAAATTGGTTCCTAATTGTACCTCATCAAATACAACAAAACCATCTCTTAGGGAAATGATGTCTGCTACCACATGATTTTCAATGACACAAATCACTTTGTGTCCGGCTTCTGGGAAGTTTGGCTGAAAGTAAGAATCCAGGTTCCTGGTTTGGGGCTTCTGGATTTGTCCTGCATGTAATAAAGCACTGAAAGAGCTTATAAATAAGGAAATTTTAGCCTGCAACATGGTTGTCAGTAAAGTTGAATGCTTTTGCAATTGTGTTCATCACGAAAAGAACAGAGTTCAGCGGTGCTGCCTAAACATGCGCTCCTGCACTGCAGTACTTGTAGCTGACATTTAAGAGCCCTGGATGACCAAGAGAGATTGCTCTTCAAGTAATGCCTCCAAATTCACTCAGATAAAAGTTTATGTTTCTGTATTGCTGAGCCAAAGCTTAGGATGCACTTGGGAATACACAGCACAGTAGACTTGTCCTACAAAAACTCCTACAAGGAAAGCAATTGCAATCCTATTTTGAGCAGATATTTGGGAAGAGGAAAAACGAAGAGCAAGCATAGGCAATAATTACCAATGTCAGTCCATTCAGACAGTATTATCTTTCATCTGTGGACTGCCTGTAACACTCACAAGTGGTAGGCAAGGCAACAAGCAGTACCCTTTCCAGCTCAGTTCTTAAAGAGTATCCCTTCCTACAAGCTACATCACTTACATGATTCTGTTGGTATCGTGTTATGCCGCCAAGTGTGCTAAAGAATCCAGCATCTGTTACGTATCTTTCCCCTATTTAGGGTAAACAGTATGCATTTAGCAAGAACCCTGTCTCTGTTGATTAACCACCCTGTTTCTCTCTTGCTTCCCCATTCTATTCCATAAAATCTCTGCCTGTGCACACACCATATGGCACAACGATATAAATCAGATGAGACTAAGTTAATTGGTCATATTAGACCCCATGAAACAGATTTTAAGTTCAATTACGAGCCTTTTTGCACCTATGCAGAGCACAGAGGTGTTGCCCAAGCCACAAAGCCCAAGCCAGGCTCTTGCACATGTAAGCTGTTTGCTTTATGAAAATACATCTGTATCACTCAAGTGCGTGCACCTAAGAACAGACACAGCCCTATCTAGAGCTCTAAAGATACACGGAGGCTCTTCCCAAGCAAAGCAATGGAAACACTGAAAGCACCAGTCACACTGCAGGAACTTCACTTGCAGAGATGTCAGAACCAGGCTGAGAATGCAAACAAGGGCTTTGCTTTCCTTTTCCTGCTGGCTTGTTGAGCCATCTCAGTATCTTGATATGGAGGGATACACACAAAGCCCCATGAGCATCACTTGTGATAGTTCTGCTGTCTGTTAAGGCTACCCTCCTGCCCAATTTAA
Source organism: Agapornis roseicollis (assembly GCA_002631895.1). Taxonomy (NCBI): domain Eukaryota; kingdom Metazoa; phylum Chordata; class Aves; order Psittaciformes; family Psittacidae; genus Agapornis; species Agapornis roseicollis. The sequence continues at coordinate 202,334 of NDXB01017724.1, forward strand.
GTTGAGCATTGTCTGTAATGAAATCCAAGGAATCTGTCACTTGATTACAGCTTCCAAATCACAGCAGTGCTAACAAGGTATTTTGGAAGGGAAGATTTTATATGTATTTAAAGGAAAGAGCAAATATGAAGTACTTTCTCAGGCAAAGAGAAAAACAAATCCAAAGGACCCTAATGATACGGTAGAAAACCAATACAAGGCTGTTCTTGAGCTTGGACATAAATCAAACGCTGGTGTGCTCCCTGCTGCTTATGTGTGGCGCTGCTCATCATCAACATAATTTATACTTGAAAAAAATCCCTTAAGAAAACAAGGGTATAACTGAGAAAATGAGGGCAAACCTGGCAAATTGCATGATGCTGATCCCAAACAAAGTACTTCCCACTAAACTCACTGAACAACTGGGAATTCTCAGGAAAAACCAGCAGCATAACTAGAAGAACTGCCAGAGATAAGGGTTGCAACTCCAAAGCAGGCTCCACACCAGGAGTCACCTGCCCTAGGCAAGTACAAGCTGCTTGTGGCTCCATAGGCTGGCTCTAATCCCTGGAAGGGCCCAGCCAGGGATAGTCCTCCCTGGACAGATTGAGGCAAATGAGCTTTTCCTACCTGAAGTGTACCATCAGGAAGAGGAGAGCATCCATGCATGCTCCAGAGAAACAGGATCTGCTGTCAGCTCAGTTTTCTTCTTGGCAAGAAGGGTTAAGCCTCCCCCAGCCAGAAAACCAAGAACAAGGAACACAGGACTGCTGGCAAGGTAGCATCTCCTTACTGGGTGCTCTGGGTAAACACAGAGCATCGCATCAAAGACGGACCTGACTCTACCAGCCACTTTCCTGCTTAATGGGAATAACCTGGAGGACCCCGACTACTGCCTAACAGCTTGGATCAAAGAGGCCACAGGAATATTTGCTGTGCTCCAGTTGAATTGGGGTTTGCACTATGGCACAGATAAAAGAAGATTTGTTTTTCCTCATTACGGGAAGCTTTTTCCAACAAAATAATTAACTGTAGCATAACAGAAAGCTTTGCTGCATTCGAAGTTGAAAGCGTGTGTTGAAATCTGACTGTTCCACTGGAAATGGATTTGAAAGGGCCGTGCAGGAATACGATAAAAAGAGAAGGGAGGCTTTTTGTAGAACTTTATATTTCTTCTTCTTATTTTCTACTCTCTTAAAAGCACAACCATCAAAGCAAATAAGAGTTTAATAAGTAAAAAAACATTTTAAATGAAAAACCATGATTAACTTATTAAGACCCATTAAGTGTATAATTACAAGGATTCTATTACATTAAGATACCAATTTCTTTAAAGCCAGAAATAATACCTGCTGAAACTTTAATTATTTAAATGAGAAGAGAAAGAGGCATGTTATCTGCTCTGACAAAGATTAAAATCAATTTAATTGCTTCTCTGCTGCATTGACATGATTCTTGCTGTGAGTCAAGCAACCAAAAAGGGAAATTAATACTGCAGCTGTTAATCAAGTGATATTTGTGTGCTCATCTCATTATAGCAGGAGAAGGAGTAACTGCTACTCCGGAGACTTTGTCCGTACTGTATTGCATAGCCTTTTTGTGCTCAAAAGAGCACCTTTGCTTAGTTTGAGCTGCGGCACCTCCAGGTGACACGGAGCCCAAGACAACAGGGTGTTCCATGGTCTCAACCCCTCCTAAGAATTGCTCTGCCCAGGGTAAGGCTGGTTTCAGATTAAATTCCCCCTCGGGTATGTGGCTGGCTGGTCTGGAATACAGAGTGAGGCCAGAAAGGGATGACAATACAGCTGGAGGAGGGGGTTGCCTCCGAATCAGAATGTATTTTCAAGGGAGAAAGCAGGTTGGGGGAAAAATCACCCATTTTGGTCAAGTTAGAACATGCGTTTGAAAACCTGCAAGCAGCGAGCACACAGCGCAACCCATGGCTTCTGGCTGCTGGTTTAAAACTGTTCATCCTTTCAGCGCCTTTGTGAAACCAAGTGGATCTTCAGCAACAGCTACGGTCGACAAATTAATGTAGCTGATGGTAAGGGAAATGGTACTGTGAGATATTTATGAGTCCTGAAATACAAACCCGTGTGATGCCTCATCATCTCTTATCAGCCCTTGTTAACTTCACAGATGATGAGAAGCACCAGAATAACGGAGGTTGTCAAAACTAATAGATCTCAGAGGCTGGGCACCGGCACAGTTCAGTTGCATCTACAGTCCATTGCTGAGGAGCTTTAACTCCTTCACTCCACTGAGCAGGAATAAAGCCCATTTACTGCACCCAGCACCAGGCACTGCCCTGGCTATTTCAGAATGTGCAGGCAGCACTTCTGCATGAGAACTTCTGTTAATGAAGTGCCAGGCAAATACCAAGTGCCTTGCTTTAAACAAGTACTGCCGGGATCTGATTGGAAACTCCAGGATCTGGGAAGAGCACAATAAAAGGCACAGTTCTTGGAGAAGAAGTAATGCAACACATTCACTTGATCCATGCATGCCCAGGATGGGGCCAGGCGGGACCCACTCTGGAGAGAGACTGGAACCCTTTCAAACACAATGGTGGGGAGAAAAGAAAGCATCAGACAAGCCACTAAGACTGCTTGTGAACACAGCAGCATTTCATGATGTGTTCCCTTATCTCCTCATAAGTACATACATCTGGTACATGGGAAGCTGAACTCGCAAGGCTGCTGGAGGCCTCACAAGCCACACAGCCCCCCAAGTAGCTGCGGGGAGCAGAGGAAGGTATGAGGCTCCCACACGCTGGGCAGGGCTCTGGTGGCTGCAGGAGATGCTGCATCCCAGACAACAATGCTGGCATGCCCTGGAGCAGCAAAGCAGGGCCTCAGGGAAGAGCTCAACGAATCCAAGCTCCTATTCAGTACAGGAAACAAGGCAAGGAACCTAAAAGCAGCCTCCAACCAGCACCAAAGACTATTTCCTGTCCCGTTTTATATCCCAATGAGCCTGAATTCAACCAGGCTCGGAGGGGAGGTTAATGCCAAAGGACAGAACATGAGTAAGAGTCATCGTGACCATGCAGAGGAAAATAAACCCATCATGGAGATGAGACAAGAAAACCAGTGAGCTTTCACTGTGCCTGGCAACCACAGGCAGCTTCTGCTTGTGTGCACACAGGAGGAAGCCTCGGCTGAACACAGCACTACCAGGGCCTTGAAACAAGCCACGGCATCAGAATAAAGCTTTCACTCAACTGACATGGCAAACAAATACATCCAAGAACAACCACATCCTCTGGGAACAAACAGAAAACAGCCAAAGAGGGTTAGAGGATAGTGAAAGAATGAGCCCAGTTTTCTTTTCCAAGACATAGCTTTGATGACTGTCAAAGGGTCCTTGTCACCAAGAGATATTCTGTCCATTTCCTAGGCAAAAGTGGGATTAACTCTCATAGGAGTCCTAAGTATAATCCTACGTATCTCTAGGAATAAACAGAAGTGTTACATCTTGCTCAACAAGGATAATGTCATGTTCCCTCACATCTCCTCCATGCTACCCCTCGCTGTAGAACACCACAGCAGTACGGGAGCTCTTGGCACAGGCTGTGAAAGCCACATGTGTTTGGCAGTGACTTTTGTATCTACATGGTTACACTTCAGTCAGGCTGCCATTCCCATTTACATTGATCGGTATGTGATGGTCCTGAGGAACCGACTGAGAACGCAAGAAAAGGGAAGACAAAACCTGCCAAGAGCCACAGAACCATTTGAGATAATTCAGTCATATCCTCTCTCATGAAACGTTAAAGCAAACCACACAAAAACTGAAACACAATTCAACGCTTCCCAGTCAGGCTGGTGCTCACCTTTGGAAGACTGGAGGATCCTTAGGGGGAAGGGAAAGCTGGTGGGGGGGGGGGGAACAGGGTAAAAGCCCCCTGGCTCTGGGGTACCCATTTGAATCTGTTACTGGAGAAGAGCATCNTTCCCAGTCAGGCTGGTGCTCACCTTTGGAAGACTGGAGGATCCTTAGGGGGAAGGGAAAGCTGGTGGGGGGGGGGGGAACAGGGTAAAAGCCTCCTGGCTCTGGGGTACCCATTTGAATCTGTTACTGGAGAAGAGCATCCAAGCATCTCGAGTGCACCTTCAGCAGCTGGCACAAAACAGGCTTGAAACCACAATCCAGAGCACAGCCCTGCCATCCCCAAATGTGGTCCACATGGACCCTAGAGAGCAACGCATCTGGAGTACCCAAGCTTCCCTTTACCTGCTCAAACACCAGCCCACAGCCAAGAGACAACTGCAGCAGGATTGAACGATGCTGTGGCCCAACCAACATTACCCATAGTCAGAGACCCCTTGAAAATGCTATGCATAGTGCTTCACACTGCTAAGGCCCAGTGCAGACCCAATGCATTTAAAGGGTCTGGAGAAAAAGAGGAATGAGGAAACTAACTGTGGAGTTTCGAGGGATGCCATTACTCCTCTTTTGTGGGAACTTGCCAAGTGAAACCAGTTTTTGGTATTGATTTCAAATAAAAGAAAGCACAAAGTTGATTCATGCCATTCTTCTGGAGATAAAAGTGGGTTTCAATGTATATTTTGATACATTACTGTGGAAACTCTCCCAAAAGCCATCTTTCCTTTCAGAGCATTTGACTTGCACAAACAGCAGATGACCGTAGCTTGCTGTTATTAACTATAAGCCTTAAATCCTTCCACTCCTCTGAACAACACTAATTCCAATAGGATTTTTTGTACTTCTTTCATCTCGCTGTAGAGATGGAGAGAAATCTTTTCCAGCTGCTCAGCATGGTGCTAAGCTTTTCTTGCAGGCATAATTTCACTAAGGGAAAATGGGTCAGAACCCAAGGTCAACAAGATCTATTTTTCTTGGTGGTGGTGCCTTCGTGTTCTTCCCTACCATGTAATAGCTCTGACATGGAAAGCAGCATTAGAGAGCATGTCAATCTGCTGGTATGGAGAGAGCCTGCTCCGTGATGGTAAGCGTGTAGGAGAACTCCTGCTTGTTGTGCTGGTGTGCTGAGAATGGAGTTGCATTTCTCTATAACCCTACCTAGAACACCAAGAATCCATGTGAGACAGTCACGTTTTCCTGGATACTACCAGCCTGAACAAAAATAGAGATGAGCCATATTTTGTAAGCAATATTTTGGCCTCAGCAGTCTTTTTCTCAGCCAACAGCATCTCATGAAATTAGAAAGAGTGTGTTCAAAACAGGTTTCTGGTCCCGTGCAGCCTGCCAGGAAGCAAAAGGACATTAGAAGCTTATCAGGCTTCTAACATCTGAATTTCTTCTTCAGTCATGCGTTCTCCCTTCTTTCCTCATGACTTCTTCCAACACTGATAATCTGCAGCTAGGATCACAGAAACAGGAAGGAGTGAAAGGCATCCCCGCACCTTTCACCATCGGTTGGTTTTATATACTGGCAGCACAGGAACATAACTAACAGCTTAGCATTCATCAAGGGATGATGCACAGTCATCATCAGGGACACGGGAAAAACACAGAGGGAAGGATGTGAAGATTAGTGGTGAAACTTGGGGGATTGGGAGCTGGGAAGCCCCACACTTGAGGAGCCTAACAGGATTCTACAGCGGCGGTTCTACAAGGATGCTTGCAATGATTAATCCACGCTTTACTGCTCTATCACCAGCATCTGCAGGAAGTTAACCTCTCTGCCTCAGTCTTCACTTCTGCAAATTACAGATGATAGTTACAAATGATGGGCTAGGGATTAGTTAATATTTTAAAGGGACCTAAGACTTGAAAGTGAACAGAAGAATTGCCATCAACTATTGGGAAAACAAAAAAAAAACCAAGCCAAAGCAAACTGTTTGATGCCCATGGATGTATAATTCAATACTGTGTGGGAAGAATTAACCCTGGTTTGTATGCGAGACATGCTGGGAGAAAAAAAGGGGAAGAAACAGAAGCCTTTAAAGATAGACAGCAATTGTGAAAGAATATACACAGCGAGCTCGGAGCCCTACAAATGCTGTGGACTTATGGGAAGAACAACTGTAATATTATATATAACTAATATAGAATAGTATAACAAATATTATTCCAGGTCCTGACAACTCTTACATGTGGCTCCACAACCAGGTTCCACCTGGGAAGCTGAGTGTGGATTTATAGCACATTTCCCACTCTCCGGTACCTACCCACAGCTATGCTTTTATTGCTCAGTAAATGCAAGACAGCTTGTATCACATTCATTGGCCAGGTCACGTAACTTTAGCTATATCATTAAAAACACATGAATCTGAGGTGATAACAACAGCAGGTCCTGTACGGCACCAGCAAACAAAACCTGAAAGGAAATCCAATACAACAAAACATACGCCAATGCAAGATGATGTGAAAATGGCTTTACTGCAAGTCCACACACTGAACAGGCATTCAAATCTTATTATGCTTGATTATACTGCACTATTTGGGCACATTTCTAGATAGCTATAAAGAAATACTATGCCTGGTGCTGCTAATTCCCCACACGTAGCAGATGGTTTCACCATAGTGAAAATGTGTGTTTCAAAGTCAGGCCCAATGTAGAGAAGGTAACGATGGAAACCATGGCACCCCTTTTCAAAGATACAGAGCTCAGAGGTTAAAGAAAAAGAAAGAAAACCAAACTCAAATGCAAAGCAAGCAGAGAATACAGCACTGGTTTACGGGACCTTTTGTAACAAATAGGGGAGCCAGAAGTGAGATGCTGATGCTTTCTTTACCTTTGTCATGCAGCAGAGCAGCTGCACAAAGCACAGATAAGATGTGAGGATCCAAACAACTGAAAGTTACTTTACGTGCCTGGGGGATCAGAAAAGTGGAACTGCCAGCTCCAGTCCCAAAGGAAAGCTCAGCAAGCATGAAAAGCAGCAATGCCTCCTCCGTAACTCAGTGAAGGAAACAAACCCCTTTCTGAACCTCTCAGGCAGCACAACCACATCGAGTTCTGGCTCCACTGGACCCCACTGCAGAAACACTTCATCTTGCAAGCTTATTCTAAAGAATTTCTCCATAGGGAAAGACCTTACCAGCTTTTATCGTTGGAAAATAAAGAGAGCAAACATGCACCCAGGGCAGATCAGACCACCTCTGTCACCAACTCCCTGCAAGCCTGAGCTTGTTTTACTTAATGCAGACTTGCATTCAGGTTCAAAAGCACCCTTGTGAGTCTCTCCCACCCTCCCCTGAATGCAACCCCTTCTCGGGGCCTGCCACCATCAGCAGAGACAGCTGCCTTTTACAGATCAAGAGCTGGGGAGCAAAGAGAGACGTTTTAGTACCCCTTTCTGCTATCCCCCTTTAGGTTGAGAAATGGGCTTGGCAAACTTCTCCCCAGCTCCTGTGAATTTATGCTCTTTGAGACCAGTGTGAGTGAGGACAACAAGGCCCAGCATTTTATGTTTGATATCCATAGTTCAAAAGGAATTAAATGAGCATGAGGTTTTGGGGGAAGGAGGGGCTTTTCACCCACGTATCTTCAAAGAGACTGGCAAAAGACAGCATTGTTTATTCCACTGCTGACTCCTGGCCTGAAGGAAGCCCTCTCATACAGAATTAGCCCTGGCAGGGAGCAGGTCCATATGGAGGCTGGGTCTGGTTTACAAAGTGCGGCTGAGGTGAAGAAGCCAGGACCTGTGTGTGCAGTCAGAGCAAGTTGCAAATGCTCTGTGTGCAGTACTTAGTGCCAGCTATCCCACACAACCTCCAACAGCTTAAACAGGGCCTATACTACTTACAGGAGCTTCATAAAGCTTTGCCGGGATCTGTTTGAGACTTCAGATTTCTGCATTCCCTATTGGGATGTAGTTGAGCCAAAGAGATGAGATTCACCAGGATCAACTCCTTGCTCTGCCAAAAAGAACACATACTGTATCAGTGCCTTCAGTCTCCCATAGCCCAGAGCAGAAGTCTTTTTCTTCCACAGAAAGAAACATTTACAGAGAGTGAGATAATATAGATTTGGAAAAGTGTTAATTGCAGGAAACACATAAAACATACGTCTGTTATTAATGTATATTAAAAACACAGTTAAATATAGCAGTATGTTTTCCAGCGCTAGAGCTATGTAACAGCTCGTGCAAAATGGGATGTGAGAGGGCAACGTCTCGAGACAACACACTAGTATTGTCTCTGGTCACTTTACAGGTGTCTTATGGATGTCCTATGTACTGAAGACAAAAGATCGCTGCTTTTCGTAGACCTTTGACATGTAAAATCCAAGTATCAACTGCACCTCCCTCATGAAGGGCAGCAAATCCTCTTCCAGTTTCTATGGCTCAACAGTGAGCAAGCTGAAAAGCCTTTGGTAGCAGCTTACAGCAGAATCTGATCATGCATCATCATACATACAGCATCTATCACCTTGGAAGAGTGGCTTCGTTTCTTTATGCAGGGTCTGCTGCTGGCAGTGCAATAGATGTTATAGAAACAGTCCTCCAGAGTTTAGAGAGGAAAATAAGTGTATAATACAAATAGAGAGGATACCATCAGCTTTGGGGGATGTGACACGTCATTAACAGAAATGGGCCAAACAACCTTTTTTCTGTATCATTCATTGCTGGGCAGTACCCAAACTCCATGTGCAGATGGAGACAAGATGATGAATCGTCTACGCTCTAATCTAGAGTCTGGACTGCCCCATAGCATCAATAGCCTTGCCACATTAGTGACCATAGTGGATCCACTCCCAAGAGCGTGGCTGCCAGCAGGAACCAAGCCCAGGGCTTTCAGCTACAGCAGCACAAGTTACTACCACCAAAACCAAAACCAATCCCCACTAACAACCACCACAAAACCCACATACACACAGGAAAAAGAACACCGATGCCTGCTCTGGTTTCCAGAAAAACCAGAACCTTGGGTGGGTAACAGCAGAATAATGACCCTAAAGCCACAGACATTCTGGTCACATTTGCACCAACCTCAGCATCTCGGTGGTATCCTCCAAGGCAGGGTTTTCCCTTTCTCCATCAAAGGCTTAGCTCACATTTAGAAGCAATCCATAAGGCTTCCAGAGCAGATACCATTCTCTGCATGTGTCAAGAGTTCCCAAACTCATTTGTATACTACACTAGGGTTTTTTACCCCCTGCTGCCCAGAGGCTAGGCCCTCGTTACACTAAAAGGAACCAGGAGAAGCTGAAAGTGTTCAGAGCATGGGGTAGGCTGTTTCTACCATAATAATGACTCTCATGCATTTAGGTTTTACAAAGCTGGTTATATATGTAGAACAGATACACATTATGAGAAGGTCAAATGTAATGGAGCGAGTCTGACATTCCTAACTAGTGGATACAGAATTTCTTGGATAATACTATAGACAGAAGTTGGAAATGGCAGTAGAAAACTATTTCTTCCTGTACAAAGAATTAAAACTTAATATTGCAGAAGAAAACTTCATTGAAGTTTTATCACATTCTGTCCTTGCTGAATAGTCCTGGCTTCAGCAGCTGCTGCCTGAAATGTAACTGTCACTAGAGTGAATAAAGAAGTAAACAGTGCTATAATGCAGCTGCCCCCAATAACAGCATTAGTATAAAGCCTTTAGTTGAAACCACAGAGCAAACCAGATATGCATTCTGACTTCATAAAGATGTGCTTTCATTGAGCATCTCGGTTCATAGGCTACAAAGCGTATGTATCGGAGCTTATGTTTCCTTCTCCTTCAGAGAGGATGGAAAAGAGCAGGTACCTTGCTTGTCCACTGCTGATATGGGCTTCCTCCCTGTCACTTACAATGCAAACCAAAGTGTTCAGGTCCTCTCCACCTCTGCCACACTTCCCCGGAGCTAGAGTTCCTCTCGTCTCTCCCCATAGCCAGTGCTACTGCAAACCCTCTTTCCCCTTTCCTATGTTAGTGCCATGGGTCAGTGATGGAACTGGTAGTCCTGGGGTACAGGTTGGACTTGCTGATCTTAAAGGTCTTCTCCAGCGTAGTGGAGTCTATGATTCTGTGTTGTAGCACAACCTCCACCCATCCCCTGCAAGCAAACATGGGTGCTGGAACAGTGCCCTGTGGGAAAAGGAACAAGGTAAGCTCTACTCCCTCATCTATGCCAGCCTGCAGATTCCATCAGAACAACGATTTCAGGGGGAGAAAACATCCTGTCCATTTTGCTGGAAAACTCCAAGAGCAACAGAGCTCCACAGATGGACAACAGGGTAACAAACAGACCTTTGGCAGTGTAAAAAAGCAGTTAATGACAAACTACTTTCATTAGTTTGAAGTTGAACATCTTAATTCTCCTGTAGAGTCTCAGTTACATATAACCTAACCTAAATACGACGACAACTCTTCAAGCCAGGCCATTTCCTTAGTAGACAGGCTCTTTACATAGCAATGAAAGACGATTCTTTCCTAAGGTCACCCTTAGAGAGCCTGCCCCGATAAAAATGAAAACATCAACAAGGATCTGCTCTGCATTCCAGAGAAACACCATATTTAAAAGGGAAAGAGTTAAAACTCAGGCAAAGAAGAGTCAGGTGGGAAGTTTTGCTATCTACCCATTCAGCACTTCTGAAACAAATCAATTCAGGCATCTGCAAGCTTGGCCATAAGCTCCCTGGAGGAATTACAGCTCATGCATATGCAATCCCCAAAGAGGTTTTGTTCAAAGTGTAATCGTAGGGCAGGAAAAGAGCACCAGTTTTATTGTAGATGCTAGCTCAAGTTGGAAGACATCATCACGTTTCTGAAGGGGTGAAAGAACTGCGTAGTGCTGGTGAGGTGATGGAATTGTTTAAAATGGCCAATCCAGCAGTTATCCAAGATACACAAAGCAGAGGGAAAACCAAAGGCAGTTGTGAAGGGAAGTGAGTGTGCAGAAGTTTAAGCATTAAAGACAGGACTAATGTCCCACGTACTAAATTCGAACGAACCCATGAGGATTTCCTGCTTTCCCCATTGACAAAAACAAAGGCTAGAATAAAGAAATGCCTGTGTTTGCTGAAAGGAATAGTTTCATTTTATTGAGGGTTTTCTTTGTTTCAGGGGCTGGGGTTTTGCATCTCTGGTTTCTGTTCCTTCCAGCCTACCACTCCACTTCTATGCTGGAGTGTGGCAAGCACACCTAACACATCTTTTAAAACACTTTATTTGCTTACAACCTCATATTACTTCTGTTTCAGCGTTTCCTCTTCTGCCTTTCCTCAGTTTGTCTCACTTGCTATTCTACAAAGACGATGAGAAACCTTAAGAGACAAAAGTCAGCTACCTCAAAAGCTTTAGAATAAAAAGCAGTTAATTTGCCTCAAAAAGCACCTTTTTCTCTGCAGTGGTATTGCAGTTTCACCTATCCCTGGGGAGTCTAGTTCTTCTATAGGTAAACAGAAATAAAGGCAGGGTATCGCTGCTGAATGGCACTTTCCTCCTCAGCTGACAATCATAGAATGGGAAGGGACCTTAAAGCTCATCCTGTCCCAAGCCCTTGCCACGGGCAGGGACACCTCACACTGGAGCAGGTTCCTCCAAGCCCCTGTGTCCAGCCTGGCCTTGAACACTGCCAGGGATGGGGCAGCCACAGCTTCTCTGGGCACCCTGTGCCAGCACCTCAGCACCCTCACAGGGAACAGCTTCTTCCTAAGATCTAACCTGAACTTGCCCTGTTTCAGTCTGAACCCATCACCCCTTGTCCTGTCCCTACATGCCCTTGTGAAAGGGCCTTCTCCAGTTTTCTTGTATAATCAAGAGGGGAAACTCTTTGCTGCACGTCACTACAGGAGCTTGCAGTGCTCCAGAAGGACTTCACACTAGCAGGTCTTTTCCATCACACACACTTATTCCCAATCAACAAGTAACTACGCAGAGGGGGCTGATGATTATTATGGGGACGGTACGATTACACACGATTACAGGGGTTGTGTGACTACACCCAAATAAAGCTGATTCTCTCCTTAAAACTGTAACTAACATATCAAGAATTCAATCTTAAACACCCATTGTCATTCAGATAACCCACAGATCAGACACTGGACTGCTATGGGGCCATGGCTTATCTCTGAGATGTCTTGTGAAGAGACACCAGCATTGCACCACAAAAGCAGCCCTAAACACTGTCAGTGAATACAGTAATTAACCAGGGAGAGACCTGCATCCCTGCTAGCACATGGGGTTGAGTGGTAACCAGTCTCTTGCTAGAAGCTGCAAGACAGAAAGCAATAGCTTTTCCTGCTGTACCTTTGTTTTGCTATGCAAGTTAGAATAATTTCCTCCTCCGCTTTTAATGTGCATTTTATAGGCAATTTAACACATCCATTATTCACCAAAATCTGTGCAAATTAGTGCATTTCCATCAACTTCTGACCAACTCGTGACATGACAGCATTAAAATCATTCCAGAATCCTATGCTGTAAGCGCATTATTTACACCCTATAGGTAAACTACAGCTAGAAAGAAATGCCACCTTGCTTTAATCTCTTGCTTGTATGATACAGCTGCAACTCACAGTCACCTTTGTACGCACCTCTGTAAAGTGGAGACACACTGCGGCGATGACCACTGAGGAAGACCCACCAGGAAAACAGGCTCACTGGGATAACTGGGAGACAACAAAGCACAAATCCATGTACCTAAAGCAGTAATATATACAATTAATAAATAAGATATAAGAGTAATAAATAATTAACTCTTTGAATTCAGCAGCTATCACCTACCCAGAGGAAGAAACATCTCAGCGGGTGCTTCCCCATCTGAGACCTGGCACAGGTCTTGGTGCCCAGCTCTTGTTTTAGAGGGACAGCCTCCAAATCTGAAGCTATCTGCTGGATTTTTAGTGTCCTTTATAAGGGACGAAGATGCTGGGGTTTTCCCTCAATGAAACGATTCTTCAACCTGCCGTCTGCCTTGAGCAAACTTCAAACTCAACAGTTAACAAAATCAGACACTAAGGCGTAAGTCGTAAGAAATAAAACTCATTATGGAAGTTATAAGTTTGCCCTTCACACCTCTATAATGCAACTTGCATGTTTTACATCATTGTATGATACACTTGCAATAGCATGCAAGTGGCACTACCCAGGAAAGCCTGACCTAGATGAGGAATGCTGCATTTCTACCACATTTTCCTTTCCTCTCGGCCTTTTTTCCCCTCTTCTGTCTCTGCTCCATTGGTTGAAAAGCAGCAGCATTTCTATTAGTATTTAATTTGAATTTGTGTTTTCAATTTGTCCTCTGCAAAAAGGGTCTTAGATCAGAAAGAGGAAAGCAAAAGAAAATCACTACCACAATACCCTGCATGGAAACCCGGCAGTACATAGAAGGCACTTACCCAGCTCTACTGTTAGGCTAAAGGGGGAAGATTAAAAGCTCCAAGTACCAGGGAAAAGACAATCTCTTGTATCCATGTTTAAGCAGGCAAGCTCATTTTCCCTATTAGCTGAGCTTGCAGCTCATAGGGTTGTGAAAAGCAGTATTACACACTCAGGCCACATACCCGGGTGCTCAGTTTCATGCTACTGTTTCAGAAAGGTGTATTATAGAGCTGCTTATTGTGACTCTTTATTTGGCTTTTGCCACAATCCCTGTTACCTGGTTTCAAGAATTTCCAGATGTTCCTATTAAGAGCACTGGCAGCTTTCCTAAAGGAAACCAAGTCTCATCTTCGAGTTGTGCTTGGCATCATCAAACTTTTACCCGTGTACATCCACACTGCCTGTCACAGAGATGGAAAAGCCACCTGGGGCCCGAACTCTCCATTACCCCAGAGGGAATTACAGATATGAACGAAGAACAATCCGAAGGCTTTGTGATTCCTCTGTGGCACGCTGAGCCTGGAAAACTAAACCAGTTCTATTTCCTCCTATTCAAATCCCCACAGTTCAAGTGAAATCTAATTATACCTTCACTTTGCATAATTAAACAGTCATTGCATGGCTTTCTAAAGCATCTAAAATGACTAACGAGTGTAGTGGTAAAACTTTCAGCAGTACTAAGTGGTTTAGGAGGTTACAGGTATGTCTAGACAGACGCTAACTTGCATAGAAGCAGCACTATTTTGTTCACCCAGTGGGATTAAGCAGCTCTCCATATATGCCATGTTTTTGCAGCTTGACTATTTCTAGCACTTTATCTACCCAATTTACAGCTCACTCAAGTAATTGCATCGTGTAGAACAGATAGAGCCAAAATCCTGATTATCAGGTAGAACTCAGTGTCTCAGCCATGAAGGAGCTTCAGAAAGGCTCATAGTTTGCTGGAACAGTAGTTACAGTACCAGCAACTGAATCTTTAGCACTGGTTCCTTCCAGTACATTAACTGACTGGGAAACATCATTTTCTCCTACTTCTGCACTAAAAATGCTCCTATTACATGAAGCTTCCTGTCTTGTGCTTGCCCTGGAGGACTTAGAGCAAATTCACCATGTTTTGGTAGGCTTCCTCTTCCCAGGTTTTCTATGGCACGTTCATCCTTGTGGTATCAGCTGCCCTTAATTCATTCCTCTTTGAGAAGAGGTGCTAATGAGTTGTGGTATCTCTGGCAGCAGGGCATGAAAGCTTTTCCTACCTTTTTTCCTTTGGAAAACTGGTATTCTGTAAGCAGCTAGAATAGGATTCAAGCGTATCATTTGAAGTAGTATCTCTCATTTTGTTTTCTCTCTCATTTCCTTGTCTTCTCAGAGAGATAGCCTTCGCTGATAGAACGGCTGCTGAAGATAAAGGATGCATCTTACAAAACCCTTTCTTCATGCAGCAGCATAGGTGATAGGGGCTTTTCAGTCAACACGTTGAGCACAGAACATAATTAACAATAGCCTGCTTTGAGAACATGCTTTCTGTTTGACATGCTAGGTGAAGGGAAATGGTTTTTATCATTCTCCTTGGAAACTCTACAGAAACCCTTCACTCTGCCCACAGAGTGCTACCTGTTCTTACATAAAACTACTCCGGTAAAGTGACCAAGGATAACTCAAGTTGATTTGAATAGAGCAAACAGTTTGCTTTTCTTTTCAATTCAGCCTTAACAAGTCAGTAGGTCATAGCTTCAAACAGCATTTCTAAGCACAATGCATACACTACGAGCGTTCCTTGGCAGTAACCTGAAAACAGCATTAACTAGGACTCCTTCCTGAGAAATACACTGTGCTGTGCTTCAAGTAGTGAAAAAAGTGTTTCAATTTATTTTACAGGTTTGCACTCAAGTACAATCCTAATGCAGAATGGTAAAGACTAAAAGGGGAAAACCACAGATGGAGTAATATATACATACCAAGAATTGAAAGCATATGGCATATACGTGAAGCTACTGAGATGATGAAGCAGAAGTCAAATAAGGGCAGCATTCCCCCTTGTAGTTTCCAGTCGTAAGATGAACGGTCTTCCCATACTTGAGAAAGGCTGGAATAGTCCTTTTTCTTGACAGACTATTACCACACTGCCCAGATGAAACATCTTTTACTTGACTTCTATTACTTGGTTTCTGAAAGCACACCTTAGCCTGGCTCAACTGCTGTCAGCTCTGCAGAGCACACGGAGCTCACTACAGCAATGCTGTGATTTAGCATGTCCAGGGATCCACATGGAGCCAATAGGTGTCTGTAGGGAAAGGCCACCTGAAGCTTCCAGTGTACGTATGGATGGAATAACAATACAGGAGAGACCCTGATTGAGGAAAAGCAACCTTGGAAGGTCACCAGATTGCATAAGCTAAAAATGAAAGCTAATGAGAGACTCATGAAGAAGCAGGGAAAGAAAGAGCTTTGGTCAGGGAGGGATGGAAAGCAGAAGCAGCACATTATAAAACCTGGAAGTCAGACTATCAGGTCTGGACCACAGCAAATTGAGGTTGATTCTGTTATGACCTGGGGCTTGGCCAAGTTCTGGTAAGGGGTAACTAGAAGCCAACACAGACAAAAGTGGAAAGTGATGGAAAACAGTTGCCCAACAGACAGCTGAGATACACAACCATAAAACTCAATTAAGATAAATAAGTGACTGACTTTTCCTTAGAGAACTGGCTCCTCAGCAGCCTGAGGTGCTACAGCACCAGGAACACCTTGGGATTTCTACAGAAGCACTTGCCTGGAGGATGCTTAAATCTGCCCTTCTAACATCACCTGGAGCCAACAGAGCCTTCAGCTGGGCCTGGTGTTCCCCGAGCACACAGCAACAGTGGTTTAACAGGATTGCCACCTTCACCCCTCCACAGGAAGCTGCCGGCTCTGCAAAGGAGTCAGGGAAGCTCACACCCCACCTCAGACTCGGTGATTTGCTACAGATCTGCCTTTGGAATCAATGTAAGCCACACTGACTGAAGCACAAGTGCGTTTTCCTTCTGTGCAGAGAGCAAACCACCAGAGACACTCCTGTCTTCAACTTGCCACCACCATGGCATCACAAGTGTTACACAGCAAGTGTCCTGAGCAGGACAGCCAAGCACCAGGCTTCTTCTCACCCTTGTCCTGTCCTCCTCAAGGGCAATACTCCACCAGACATGGGGAGGTGATTGTGAGTCACGCCCAGTGAATGATGCCCTGCTTGGGTTAAGGAACTTGTCCGCACCATAGGCAATACAGTGCAATACAATAGCATTTGCCACACAGCTTCCCTTTACTTGAGCATGATCCCAGTTTGGGCAGGTGGCAAAGTAAACTGGGGAGGAAATGCAGTTACCTGCTCTAGCTCTTTAAGGCAAACCCTCAGAAACAAAGCCTGCAGCATTCCCTCCAAGTGTCATCACTGTAAAAGCAGCAATGAACACCAAGGATTTAAGAACCAATCCTCACTTACAAATGTACATTGATTTTCAATAAAGCCATTTTCACATTGTTTTGCTTGGACTTCGGGTTGACTGTCACCACTGGTTTACAGTGGAGGGATCTCGCTAAAAGAAGAGAAGAATTCTATTTGACTTCCTTTCTTTCTGGGTAGAATTGCCTGAAAGCCAAAAAGAACACATAACCTTACCGGGTAAAAATGCATTTGTTTCAGAACAGCAGCACAGCAACACTGATCACATTGGCTTTCCAGCAGCACTGCTCCTAACAGGCTGACCACAGGAAAGTAAGAATGGACAGCTCTGGGAAAGCTTCTTCTCATTCACATTCTAGGTGAGTGGCAGTTTTTTCCTCCTCTCTCAGCACCTTTCCACTACAAAGCATCCCCATAGTAGAAGGCTGTCATGCAAGAGGAAGAGGTCATGTGAAGAAATTAAAAGCAATCCAACCAGCTGATGGTATCGATACCAACCTGGTGATAGCAGACCTTCCAGCTCAGGCCTGCCATAATTTGGCTAACAAGTAGGAAAGCCCCTGCAAGAGCAATCACAGTAAAAACGTATGAATAGAAACAGGGCAAAGAGGTAAAAGCACCTGTTTGGTGATGCTGGACACTTCACACACTCACCCTTGGCAATACAAAAGGAGTAAAGCTTAGAACAACCCCCTTGTCTATTTTTCATCCACACATAGTACCTGTGGGACCCAACTTCACTTTCCAAACAGATGCAACTACAGCTGCTTCACTTGCGAGGTGTCTCCCAATGCTGTTGATGAATAGCCCTGCATTTATCACCCAGAGATGCTGATCAGAAGGGAGACAGCCTCACGCTCCAGGTTTCAGTGTAGTGCCTGAAACCATGAAGCACCACAGACAATCACAGACCCACCTGGGAGCAATGATGCCGCTGTTATGACTCCCAGATAGTTTTCAGACCCTGTCAAAACAAAAAGCAAACACGTGTTTGGAATGGCAAAGGGGTTTAGACACTGAAGGCAGGTCCTTTTCCAAGCCTCTGTCTTCTTCAGGTCCCCAGCTCTTTGCCATGAGCGCCCCAGCAAGGGCTGCTTTAGGTCCAGGAGTCTGGTACAGTCGGCACTCATTAGTATCCATATTTAATATTAAATATTTAGCATCAATATTTAACAGGGATAAAGGAGATGACTCGGACATCTCATCCCAACATGAAACCAGGGGGAAATAATGAAGCAGCCGATGCAGGATGCAGCTAAAAAAGTGAGGAGACAACGTGGGCACTTCCATGGTAGTTCTTCCATGGTAGTTCTAATAAAGGAGATCAAATGATACAAGATCAGCATAGTAAACAATGCATTAAAAAGTAGCAGTTGGGGTTAAGCTTAGTAATTTGAACTAACAGCAGTTGAGAAATCATCCCAAAGCAGGAGCACCTGTAGGGAGGCCCCTAAGGATTTAACCCTCAAGGAGGTAGTCAGCAACAGCAACGCATCCCTCTTACAGAGCAGTTGAGAAGCCATGTGCATTTCAGGACAGTCAAATGGACATGTCAAAACCCACAGATGATCTGAAAACAAAGAGTGAAAGCCGAAGTTCAAAAATCTATTAAAAAAATAGTAATTTTTGGGAACTTTGAGTAAAAAACACAGAAAAAATCAGTTTCCAGACACTCAGTGGAGGTTCCAAGGCTCCAGCTATGGAAAGGGGAGTGAAAGCAGAAGAAATCCCCCCAGGACATGCAGAGAGGATAAAAGGGAATGGTACTTGTTCCAGAAAGTGCCTCACTGACAACCCTGCATTTCTCATTGCTCCTGATGCCTGGAAAAGTCATGGATGCTGTGGATGTTCTCACTTGCCTCACCATTTTCAGGTACTTGTTCCAGAAAGTGCCTCACTGATGACCCTGGATTTCTCATTGTTCCTGATGCCTGGAAAAGTCAGGGTTCTGTGGATATTCTCACTTGTTGTCCCACCATTTTCAACATGTGAGCTCCAAGTAAGAAGTGGCAGGTCACAGCCTGGACCCAGAACATAGCCTTTCTCAGCACAAGTTTAAAGGACACACCTGCACTTAAAGTGTAGCTAAGTATATGTTACCTGCCTCTGATTACTGCGCTTAAGAATGCCATTCATTCTGCCCGCCCTGACACAGAAGGAAGCAGGTTAATCTGGGTGCAAGACAGCCCAGCAAAATCCTGCTCCCTTCTCATACACAGTGAGCCATCCTGCAAGGCCTGGCTGAAAAGGATTTCTTTCAGATGGTTAAAGAACTATTTGGTTTGGCGTTGTTATAAATCAGCATGGCCAACAGCCAGTGATAACTGGAAACACTGGATGTGTTCTGAAAGGAAGAATACCTGGGGAGATGGCTATAAACATCCTTCAAGACAAGCATCCCTCTATGGAAAACCCTTTATTCTTCTTTCCAAACACATATCCCAGGCACATTGGCACTTTGTGAATTAACATTTTAACTGCTTTAATTAAGGCAACACAGCTAAGGCATCGCATCCAGCTAAGCTAATGTGGCTTCTGCTGAACAATAATGGTGGAAGTATTATTCCCCAAGACTTGGAGGGGGGGGAGTTTTACAAAGTATTCATTTTCTAGCCTGTCCATAATGACTCTTGCATGAGACCAAGTCTGTGGCCTCTTCCATATGGAAGTTCACCGAGCTGGAAAATGTAGGACTAGAAACACCCGAATATCCCGTCATCAATCCCTGCCAAAACACTGCTTTAGAAGATGCTTGATAAAAATGTTACTGGTTTTAAAAGCTGAAATCTGGTATCACCATTCCCCCCTCTCCCTCCTCTCCTTCTCAAGTTATACAGTAAGTGCCAATGGTTTCAGAAGGAACTGCTTCTCTCACAAGAGCTGAAACTGGCCACAATACCTTATTATCTTAAGGTCCTTTCCAACCCCAACTATTCTATGATTATGGAAGAGGAAACAACGGTGCTCTAGGTTTTAGTGCTTGCTGCAGAGAGCAATGCCTTGCATTTGAAGAAAAACAGTAATGGAAGAATATACTCTCCATCTTGTATTTGACTAAAAATGGCACACATCCTATTTCATACCCTCTGGCTGTGCCTGCTGTAAGAAGAAGAAAGGAAAGGACTGGAGATGGAGAGAGACAGCACTGACCTGGAGACTGGCCTCACTGCTTTTCCACCAGAGAGTGATGATGAGAGGAGCTTGGGGACAGGCACCAGGATACCCTTGCCCACTGCTGCCAGCCTCAGCCACCCTTTGGCACAGGCAAAGGAGCCGCAGAAGTAAAACAGCTGCCCAAGGCAATGTCTTTCGTTCTGTCCATAGATTAAGCTGCAAGAGGAGATGGGTTCTGTAGCATCTCTGGCTGCACAGAATCTGCACGGTTGTGATCCTGCCCACACCCCCGGCAAATGCAGAAGGCACAGAGTGAGCTTCTCACCTTGGGTCTACCTTGGCATGCAGTACCCATCCCAATCTGTGTGCTGTACCCCTCTGTACCACCAATACCATATGAGTGCATTCAAATATCCATGCAGCTAGCCTAGACAAGGTCCATGTACTCAGATGTCCACCTTTCAGAGAATCCCAGACTGGTTTGGGTTGGAAGGGACCTTAAAGCTCATCCAGCTCCAACCCCTGCCATAGGCAAGGACCCCTCACACTGGAGCAGGGTGCTCCAAGCCCGTGTCCAACCTGGCCTTGAGCACTGCCAGGGATGGGGCAGCCACAGCTTCTCTGGGCCATCACCCTGTGCCAGCACCTCAGCACCCTCACAGGGAACAGCTTCTGCCTTAGATCTAACCTGAACTTGCCCTGTTCCAATCTGAACCCATCACCCCTTGTCCTGTCGCTGCAGTCCCTGATGAAGAGCCCCTCTGCAGCATCCTTGGAGCCCCCTTCAGACACTGGAAGCTGCTCTGAGGTCTCCTCGCAGCTTCTCTTCTCCAGGCTGAACAGCTCCAGTGTTCTCAGTCTGTCTGCATACAGGAAGTGCTCCAGCCTCTGCTTATTTTGGATCAGCTTAGGCAAGTTTACATGAACTGCAGCTGCACCTTTGAACTTCAGTGCAGGTATAAGAAATGATCTGAGGTGACCTGCCCAGCCAATGCACCCTGGTGCTGCTGGCGATGTTGCTGGGACATCTGTCCTCTACAGCACACACATCCCTGGAGAGATGCCTTTGCCCCCCCTCTTCCTGACCTGAATCTCTCCTGTCGCACATCCTGGGGCACAGCAGAGAAACCTGGCCAGATGTTTCAATTTCCTCGTATTCACAGCTTTGATTGCATTAGACCAGACAGGATTTCTCCACCAGCACTACCCAGGGGTAATGTGAAATGAGGTATGAACATTATCCACTCTGTGGTGTACATATCTGATGCTGAGAAAGCCTTAATAGGGTCAAGTGGAATTTCATGCTTGAGGAATCTCATATGCTTGGACATGACCCAACTTCAGAATATTAGTTGGTTGTACGTGTGTACAAAGGCTTTGGAGATGTAGCTCCTAGTAGCAAGCGACTGCCAGCTGAGGAAGGCTGGCATGATCTGTCCTGAACGGGAGTCAGCTTTCTGTCATTCGGATTGTAAACCATTTGGTACATTATATGGCTCTTATTCTTTTTGAAGGGGTGACTCCAGCAGCCCAGTCCATGTGTTTGGTTCGGTTATGACACTTACAACCTGATCTACGAAGGACAGAAAGAAATAGGAAGTTTAGCTTTTGAGCAAGTGATAACCATGACTCAGCTCTTCACACGAGCCCAGCATTTCAGATACTTCACAAAGAGCATCTCTTCCTAAATCAAAGCTGAAGGGGTTGATCAAATCCTCACTGTTGTCTGCTGAGGAACAGCACCAGTGAAAGCTCGCTCCTGCACACGTTTCTTCCCAAGGCGAGTGCCGGCAGGGCGCCCCAGCTCTGGTGTCTAATGTGGTTTAACCCAGTGCTGCCCTCACTGCTTTATCAGGAGGATTTTCAGATGCGCTGTTTAAACACGTAAGGATTTGATGCCTTTCACATCTCCACCTCAGTCAAACCAGGCTGACACGGACTGAGCCCAACAGGTCCAAAAGTGACAGGGATGGGGGAGATGGAGAACAGTCAGACAGAAACAGCAATCACACGATGTCTCATTTGGTTGAGGAATCAGGCTAAAAATCATTAGCTAATTAAGATGATCATTTTTGCTGTTGGAACACAATATGCTTGCATCGACTGCTATATACATAATCAATAGTAATGTTTAGCACTGTTGCTGTGATTTTTGTATGCAGCATGCACTGACTGAATCACTGACCAAGCAGCACTGATGCCTGCACAGCTTGTATATAACAAGGGAGACTTGCCTGACAAAGCCTGGGCTGGGAGGAGTTAACTCACAGCACAGATTGATCACAAAAGAATGGGTAATTGTCTTAAAATGAAATGTATGTATTTTCTTTGAAGCACACCAGCTCACCCACCACGCGCTCCATTGTATCTGCATGCCAAAGATTTGATCCGAGTCTGCTCAATCAGCTACACTTACTAACTTTGCTTTGTGTCCATCTGTGGATTTAATAACAGAGGAACTTTGGGGGCACAGCATCCAGCAATCCATTGACTGCCGGTTCCCACACGCTTCAAGGGCAAGTGCAAGAAACTCTTCATAGACTTATAGGGAATAGCCTGTTCAGAGAAAAAGCCCTAATGAGTCAGAAGAAGGCTTTGTACCCTGAAGCACAAGAGACATTAGAAGGTAATTAAATATAAAGAAAATGAGCATGTAGTTCATGAACCACACAAGCAAGACGAAACAGTGCCTGGTAGCACTGAAGCGAACTACTTCGGTTGCACAGAAATTAATACTTTTGTTATTAATGTGACCTTTTCCTCAGCCCCAATCTAAGTCTGCAAGTACAGGAGAAGTAAGGATGAGAATTCAGGAGAAAGAGATGCTGAGACTCACCAGTGACGAACACAGTGTAAGGAGGAGGCGGAAATGGCAAGTGCTGCTCACCCCAACCGGTTCCATATCCCAGCCACCATCCCTGTGCCTCCTCCTGCACAGATCATGTTGGAAACATGGTAACAGAGCACCAGATCATTTCCATTTTGAAGAAAAGGGTGAAAAAGATTCCAAACAGCAGCTGAAGTTACTCAGGGAAAATAAACCTTAATACATCATGAAGGAAGGCATCACCTAGGAAACATGCCAGAGAGGCTGAACGGGTGCAGTGAAGGGCAAGGAACAATGCAGAGAAAAGTACTTGAAATGTGTATTTCCTACTGTACTCCAGTAACGTCCTACCCAGAAGGGACTAAGAAAGAGCCAAATAGATGCAGGAGCCTGACAAGCGAGTTTAAAGGAAGCATTGAAAGGATGGGAGATGGGTAAAATTAGCTTGGTAGTATAATGCAAGAGATAAAGTGTGTGTGATACAGATCATAACAACAGCATCACGCCAAACCACCCATATGAGGAATCAGAGAGGAGCATCCGTGCATATAAATAGGATAGGCAGAGTATCCTTTCTAGTATATAAAGGCCAGCAGCGCACACCAAGTTCCTGTATTTTCCCAAGCCATGCTACGTTTCACAAGGATTGGGATGTTTGTTTGAGAAGGGGGGGTTGCATCTTCCCCACACCCTTAAACTGCAGGTATCATAGAATCACAGAATAGTTCGGGTTGGAAAGGACCTTAAGATCATCCAGTTCCAACCCCCCTGCCATAAGCAGGGACACCTCACACTAAACCATGGCACCCAAGGCTTCATCCAACCTGGCCTTGAACACTGCCAGGGATGGAGCACTCACAACCTCCCTGGCCAACCCATTCCAGTGCCTCAGCACCCTCACAGCAAAGAATTTCTTCCACTTGAGCTTATAANCTTGAACACTGGATGGAGCACTCACAACCTCCCTGGCCAACCCATTCCAGTGCCTCAGCACCCTCACAGCAAAGAATTTCTTCCACTTGAGCTTATAATGTCCCTGGACAAAGGTTTCTCCTCTCTTCACCTTATGAGGCCTTCATGCACTTTCATAGCTCTTTGAAACTCATCACACTTTAATACTTCCATGTGTGTGGTGACCTATTTCTGCCCATATACTAACCTAATCCTTCTCTCTACTGAGAGCGTCTCCTACTTTTATCACTGTATCTGCCTAAGAACATCGATTCTTTTCAGCTCTGCTACTGCTTTTCCAACTGTACATCAGTTCCTCCTTTGGGAACCTGTGTGAAACACATCCTTCTAGTCCTACTTCTCCCGTTTTCCGGCAGACAGCGGTGTTCCCGCTCCTGCTATCCGACACAACGAACGCACACTCGGCTAATCCCCACTGGCAGCTATCGCTTCAGCTTCTGGTTCTATGACAACGCAGGGCAAAAAATACCCCTTTAAATGCCTGGGAGATTCATGGGAAAACAAATATGGGCACCTAACTGGAAAAAGAGCACTACAGAGCCATAAATCCCAAGTTAAATTAGGAAAGACCTCGTACAGTACTGCAGCCAGAGGAAGGTGTAAATATATGTATAAATGGTGGCAAGTTGCATGTTTACAGCTTTATCCCTTTGTCTCTAATAAATATACACAGCTTTTTAGATATGTCGATGAAGACATAGAAAGCGATCAATAATCCTGCTCCAGCAGTAGGTAGCAAGCCTGAATGAGTAATTCTATTAGGAGTTTATCAAACTAGAAGTGTGAAAGCCACAATGCTGACTCCAAAAGCTGTTTGTAGCCAGTATAAATTAGGAATGACGTGGCTACCAAGGCTTTACGAGTGTATGAAAAGCAGAACCCACCTTAGGTATGGAAAGACCACCACAATTACTCGTCTGTTACCCAGGCTATCTGTTATTGATTATCATTTGCCTGTGCTGCCTGCAGGAAGCCGATGTCTGGAAGCTTTGGGTTAGAGCTTTGTCTCAGTTTGGCACTGCAGGTTTGGACACAGACCTCATAGTGGGTTCTTACATTGGCTGGCACCAATTTAGGTGGCAATCCAAAGGCTGAAGTAGGCAGTTCAAGGGCAGCCTAGCCCAGAGCATTAACAAGAGCTGGCCTCCACTGGTGCTCAACCCATCCCCATCCCCATGCTGGAAAGCCAGCATAATGCCTTATAGCTTCCTTCGCCAACCCCTCGCTAGGCACAGCAGAACTCTGCTCCCATTTCCTTCCTAACCCAGAAACAGTTTATCTCAGTTTACATTCCCAAGGCTATCATGGCAAGGAAAAATGCCAGAAGGTGGCTTTTCTGAAAGACGAAAGCGTACTTTACACGTTTATCTTCTCCAAACAAATGCAGCCTACACCAGGTTTTGAGAGGCCCAAAGTCTAGCTCTGTGCAAGTGAGAGAAAAACTGAGGGCCTAAATCTCCTTGGAATACATGCTGAGTGCCTGTGATTACCAGTGGAAACGTGCCACAACACGCGTCAGTCTAATTTTGGAAGCAAAATGTCCAACCGGATGGCGCACAGCTAACTTTCCCTCCTTCCCTGGGATTCTCTGCACACCCTGGCATTGCCTCCAGCTCTCCGTGTCTGCAGCCGTCAGAAGTGCTGACTCCCATACATTCAGCATTACCTTTAGCATCACATCTAGGGCGAGCTTGACAAGAGCCAGCCCTTCTGATCGATGCCAGGTCTTGCCAGAAAGAGATCTTGAGACTCACAGGCTTGTTTGTGCCTCTCTTTACTCTCCCTCTCCCTAACCATGGCTCAGCAGAATGTCCCAAGCCATTGTGTTCTCTTTCTGTCACTCTGCCATTAACCTAATTAGCCACAGGAAACCAGAACTCGAGACAGTGTTTAATATGCTGCATTGCCAGAATGACTTGCTGCTGCTTTTGTCTATACACAACGAGAGGATGCTGCAAGAAGAATAAAACTGGAGCTTTATCTAAATTAATCTGTGGGAATCAGAAATGAAAAACAAATAGAAACCCTCATTAAAAGCCTTATTAATTTCTGCGTTAGCCTTGATTTATTTCCCTCTTTTTGGAGAAAAAACCTGAGTTACAGTGTGTTAAACAGTCAAGATTTCAAACTTCAGCATTACGCAAATGCTATGGTTACACAGCAGAGAGATTAAAACAGTAACACCTTCTTTTTCACTTCCTTTAAGGAGCTGGCCATCACTCTATAAGCATGTATTTGTCTGGTTTATCAACTTTAACAATGGTGGCGTGTCTCTGGACTATAGGGCTAATATAATTAAATCCTATTAACACATCAGGAGTAAAATCCTTTAATAGGCACATAAGGCTTTGAGAGGCAGCTCATTCCCGAGCAGATTTAATATCCTTAAATTAAGCAAGTGTGAATGGGAGGATGAATCTTATTAAAAAACTTAAATCTGATTATATTTGAAAATTATTGGTTTCTTAATGTAATAAATTACCCAATACAGACTAGAACAAATAATATATCCTAGCCTCACATAACTGCGCTCTATAACAAGTGACAAACGAAATTAAGAATGACTGTGGGGCAAAAAGGAAGGTCTTTTTATAAAAGTCATTTTGCATAATGAAGTACTTAAATCATTTTAACAAACATGGGGGGAGGGGATGGAAGATATATGTGCAGATGAGGGCATTAGAACAGGACTCATTTTTCCTCTTCAAAAGAGGAAGGCAAAGACAGTCGCATTGGGGCTTTTTTTTTCCCCTCTAAAAATGCTATTCTGACGAATTTGTTGTAAATGTTGTAAAGAAAAAGCTGAAGCTTATGTTGGTGGGAGCTGATTCCTTTTCCAGAAGGCTAATGCAAATGTAAACCATCTGCCACACATTCTGCTGATAAAGCTGTACTTCCGAACAATGGACCAACAGCACTGGAATACTAAAACATGAGCTCAACGTTAGGAAAAAGTTTGGAAAGAGACTGCAACTTCCCGAAAATAAGGGTATTTTTACTGGCCTTCTATGCAAAGAGAAATTATATTTTGTATCTATATATAATACACACATTTTCTTGTGTAACAGATATGGAGTGTACGTCAGAAATACTGAGGAAGAGGTAAGGATGTCTGTTAATGGGATACCATATGGGTATAAATCACTTAAGCAAACAGAAATACCTGAAAGCTTACAAATAGCATTGACACTTCAAGTGAAAACTGGAGACTACCATTACCTGTTGACTGCTGACTATGTTTAGGTCTCTTCCTCTTAACATGGGGTCATTGCAAAGTGTTCGCGAGTAACAGCTTAGTCTGACAATCAGTAGTCAGGTCTTTAATCATAATGGTGGACACCATCCAAATCCCAATGACTCCAATGGAAAGCCCCAGCAGATTTTTCATCAGGTGCTATGTGACACAGTTCTGAATGAAAGAACTGTGGGCCTGAAAGCTTTACTTGCAAATCAGGTTAACCAAAGCAATTTTCTGTGCAAACAGAAACAGTGAACACGAAAAAAACACCACCAGAATGATTTTTAGGGAGGTAAAAAAAACTACACAACTGATTAGAGAACATAGAATCACAGAACAGTTAGGGTTGGAAAGGACCTTAACATCATCTAGTTCCATCCTCCAAAATGGGTTCTTAAAACACTTTGATGATGGTAAGCGCCACTGTAAGAATCTGTAGTGAAACGGCTTGTTTCTATCGTGTACTATAGCCGCTTGAAAGTATTCCCTTACTGCATAAAATGCACTCCTGAGTGCCTTCCAGGCTCTGCATAGGTCACTATGTATGTATCCACAACAGATCTGGCTATAGCATGATGTGATCTTCAAATGGTAATGATTTAACCAAAGACTTCAATATCCACCAGCTACCTCAACTGGGTTCATTATTCAGGCATCAACCTGGGGCTTGGAGGCCAAAACATGTTAAAATGTCTCTCAAATGCAACACCAGTAACGCAAGAACGATTTCTTTTGGGTTTAACGTCCCTGCCTACCAGAGCTGGTGCTGTTTCAGGCTGCAGCAAAAGGAAGCCTCAATATCCCAAAGCTCGGAGATATCTGTGTGATTCTGCAAGTCCACCTCCGTGTGAATTTGAGTGTCTCTGCGGGTAAAAAGTGTCATTTAATTGCAGAAACAGACAGAATTGTGGCTTCTTTAACGTCAGTTTTCTTGCTATTCCTCAACATTCAGCTTAAAAAGACCCAAACCACAATCAGTCTTTCTGCAATCACGCTGCATGTGTATTTTAGATGACCAGCAAATTCACCCTATTCCCTTTGATGAAGTAAACCAGCAGATACATGTGTGCTCAATAAACACAATAGGTTATTCTAGAATAAACAGAGTAACCCTCCTCCACTGGCACCTTTGGCTGCTCGTACTCATTTCTCTTTAAATCCGAGGCAAAAGAAAAAGCCCCAAGAGTTCTGGTTGTTTCTTAGATGGATGACAGATTTTGTTCTAATTAATCTAGAGCACTGTGTATAGAAACGACTGCAAAAGCAAACATGTCTATTAACAAAAAGCAGTGATTACTGCTTGGCATTTAGCCAGTAACTCTACATAAGCAATGAATTGATGCCTGCAACTGTCTCAGTGCCATATGGGTTCTGCTGTAGCAATGAATTGGATCCAACGCAAGGTTAAGATGTGTCAGATTTAACTGGGGTTTAATTGATACTGGTAAAGAGGCTCTAAATAAAGAAACAGTGTGTGTGCTATTAGAAACAGGATGCGTGTCAGCCTACATCCCCCAGCTTGCTGGCAACAAAACTATGCTGAGAGATCCAAACGAGTTTCCAAACTCTCCTTTTTTTCTCTTTTCTGTACAGAAAAGCCCCAAAAAGGGCAGAAACAACAAAAACTTTGGGTTTACTGGCACTTCATTGGGACTGAGAAGCAGGACACTGATCAGGTGTACAGTGTTACTGTCCTCATGCATTCCTGGCTTTTACCCCCTACCAAATCTCTTTTCCCAGCAATGTTGGTCATTTTGCCTGACTGAAACCCCAAGTTGATGTCTCCATTCACTTACAAAGAAAACACCCCGACATTATACAAGTGACAAGACTGCACAGCTTAATATTCAAGAGCCAGAAATGGCAAAAGTTACCTCCAAGAACGATTACCTCTTCTTGAACAGCAACGGAACACTGTCTGACCTCTAGCCAGCCTCAGAAGTTACTCATTCTGTATGAGCATCATTTCTGTTCCTCTGACAGCTATGGTGCAATGAGCCTTATATACAAAGTGACACATACTGAGAGTGTAAGCCCTGAATTACTCAGTGGGAGGGGATTAGTGCCTGGCCTGGGAAGCAGGGAGCTACAGAGAGTTATTCCCACCCTTTTCATGCTTGGAGTGAGCCAGTGACAATGGCATGCTGCAAACATCAGCCTGGCTGGCTCCCCTTCTGTAAAGGACCCTACTCCCCCTGTGCCACCAAATTCACCCCAAATGACAGCAACACCCCAAAGAAATCCAGTACCAGTTACCTGCCATCTCCATAAATGCTGCAGTGTCCAGGCTGCATCCAGACCCTTCTCTTCTGTCCAGGCTCAAACCTGAGCTTCTGAAGCGCCACTGTTCTCAGCAGCAACTGCTGATGTTCAGAATGACAGCCCTCTGCGGACCTCAGGTGAGGAAAGGGGATAAAGGGACACAGAAAAAGGCACAGAAACCACCCTGGGTGTGCAGCCTCCCCCAGCAATGAAGAAGATACCAATAGGAGCAACACTTTGGAGTGTTGCAGAGTTTTCAACTAAATTCTCTGGAAACAAAGATCACAGAATCACAGGATGGTTTGGGCTGGAAAGGACCTTAACATCATCCACTTCCAACCGCCTGCCGTGAGCAGGGACACCTTCCACTAGACCAGGTTGCCCTTACACTTCAGTTCTCACAGGATCAAGGCCAAAGATACTTGAGCCTGAGCCCAATCTCACTTTTCACGATACAAAGAAAATGTATTGATCAAGAAAGCTAATAAGAAAAAATATGAAACTGGGGTATTCTGTAAGGCTCCATGTCTTCCACTTGTTACGCTTCCAAAGACATACTGCCTCCTTCTAGCTGTTCCTCATGCTCAAGTGGCAGCAGCCCATAAATATCTCTCTTTCCCTTAAAACAGCTTTGATTTACTCCCTTTAAAAGGGAAACAGAACGAAACCACCCGTGTTGAGCCCCATGTTGAAACTATGGATGGATGTAGCTCAACTACATCCATCTTCTGTATTTTATATTCTGGTTTGGAATCAGGTCACCTCTTTACCCCATACTGGAGCCACATGTGGTGTAGTCAGGTGCATGTTGAAAGCCAGCACTTCTAGGCACGTCCCTACTAGCAGCAATAATTACTTTATTCTAAGAACAACTTTGATATGTGAAATTCTTCAGTATCTTTGCTTCTTCTTCCCAGACCAGTACATCTGAAGTTGGTGTTTTTGACTAGTTTGGCATTTACACTCCAAATGGTATCGAGCTTTTCTTTGATAGCCTTTAGTCTTTTTACCCTGACACTGAATTCTTGTGATATTCTATGGCTATTCTGACAACTTTTTATCATGATGCTTTACTGTGCAACCAACTTCATTTTTATAACCATTTGGATGCAATTTGGGTACTTTTTGCCAGCAGTGTAAAATGTTTTCTAGTAATGCCCATGATTTCTTTTCACTTTGCTTTGCTGGCAATGCTCTAATCCTGTCGGTAGCTTTCTGTGCTGTTTTTAACCCTGCTGGGAGTAATGACCCTGGGACATATTTAGCAAAGGAACCATTTACAGTAAAAGGACATTGTTCCATTACTTGTATTAAGAAACAAAGGCAAAAAACCAGACAGAGAAATAGAGTAAAACCAACTGTATCTGTACAGCTAATGTCGGGTATTAGTCAGGAAGACGTAACAGAGCTGCCGCTCTCTGTATGCAGACAGCGGAATCAACACTATCCTACAAATAAACCTACGACAAAGAAGAAGTTATTCGTTGCTCATTAACGCCTGGTAATATTCCGTGCTCTATATAGTTCAAGCAAAATGTAATCCCTGGCTTTATGCAGCAAGGAAAGCAAAAGATGAAAGAATTATTTACTACTGTATCTTTAATGCCCCACTGACTGTCTTGCCTGAGAAGCAGGAGCTCGATTTTCTTCCTCTCTGTCCTTTCAGCGTGCCTGAGAGACAAGATTGCCATGTTACTGCCAATTCTCTAATCCACAGTCTTGCACACTGGAAATCAGTATGGAACACTGCACTCCCATCTCCCCTAACTTTTTACAGCCTTTAAATTGCCAGTCTTCTGACTACGTTTCTTCCAACAACATTGCCATCTGACTGCTATCAATCAAACGGATTGCCCTTTGATGTCAGGACTCACGGAGCCATCCCACTTGACTGAATTTTGATTACCTCCGTATTCAGGGAAGTAATGTGTTTTCCTTCAAAACCTAAAAAAAGCAGAGCCACTGTGCATATGTAATTAAAGGACTATTGGCTCCTGCATTAGGAGAATAATGCTCAGAACATTAACTCGGAGCTTCCAACTTTTCATGCGTGTTTCGCTGCCTGACTGGGGGTAGTCTTTCATAGCGTAGTATGGGATAGAGAAGAAACGTTTAGAGATCTAACCTCTAATAGCAGGTTTTCATCGGTCATGGCTCCCAGATTTCCCACATCCTCCTAGTCCCACGTTACCAGCACTGAAGGGGATGTACATGTGTTATGATGTCCGGTGCTCTTTCATATCCATCACAGCAGGGGAGATGCTACCACCCACCTTTTGGGTGGTTGAAAGGAAGAAATCCCCCACCCCCCCCGATTCAGATTCTCTATTGCTTAAGTCAGATGCAAAGAAACTGTGCTAGCAGAAGGATGGGAATCCAGCTAAAAGCCTCAAAACCACTGATCATTGTAACTCCTGCATTCAGTCAGTCCATGTGCAAATTCAGAGACACCAGAGAGCTTACAATGAAGCATCACTTCAGAAATAAAGTCTACAAAACTGTGCTGAAAACCAAAGCCATAACCTGGAGGTTCTCTGATGCTAGGGCTTTGGGTTGGCTTTTTGCATTTCTGTTTTCCCTGTGCTTTACTTCAACCCCTGCAGTACTCTCCGTGTTCCCTTTGCTTCAATGAATGCATACCTTTCCCTCAACAGAATAACTCTACAACATTACACCCATTGCTACCACAGTGACCTCCATCCTTCCACCCTGCCAGAAGGAAGGCAAGAACTGCATAGTTTAAAAGCTGTCAAGAGAAGCTGTCCAAACAGACAGAGCTATTGCCCATCTTGCAGTCCGGGGCTGATCTTGAGTACATGTTGTTCTACTCCTGAACAGGAAAGAAAAACCACTTCCAGGACAGGAGATCAAAGATAATCTAAGCATATTGGAGATAACCATTTACAGAGCAGGTAGGCTTGTGGAAATCACTTTTCTCTTCAGTGTTTAAAACGCTGAGGAGGTAGATAGGGGCAATTTACAGCCTTAAGAAGGAGGCAAACCATCAGCATCGGGTGGAAACGGTTCCCAAACCTGTGGGTAACAGAACTAAAACTATTAGTTTCCAAACTAAGAGATAGGCCCTCAGGCAGCTAAAACTCTCATCTGTGTCGAGGAACCATTTTTGGATAGTAAACTATGAGCTACAGAAAAGAAAAATGAGAACAACCAACAACCTTCCTTCTTGGTTGGCTACGTAACCAAGTGGTTTGTAACTCCTGGTCCCTGGTATGCCTGTGTTACATTACCTACACCTGCATGTTGCGTAGCCTCACTGTATCAGCGCAGCTCCTATGGTCTGTGTTTCAGACCATTCAGCATTGACTGTCTTTTGCTGATGTCCCTCATGAAAATTCAAGCCTTTTGCGGTGCTCAGCTCTGGCTGCACTCTCACTCCATCACTGTTGCCAATACATAAAGTTCCTTGGCACATCAGGGCAGACAAACTGTTCTTCTGGATGGCTCATTTTTCCAGAAATGACATGTGTCACAAAGCACCTCCAACTGCTTCAACCCCGCACTCATTCCCAGCCAGTCAATATATCCTCGTGCCCTTGTGTGCAACCTTCAGCCCTTGAAAGGAAGAGGAATTAACTTTCATGAAATCAATCCTCAGCACTCCGAGCGTAACTGACTGTACTGTCACACCTAGAGCCTCTGCTGCTTCAAAAAGCCTCCTCATCCTTTGTGGGGAGGGGGGAAGATAACACCTTAATACTTCCTTAATTCACAGCCTCCAAGTAAGTGCATTTATGGAGGTAGCAGAACTCAGTGCCTTCAGAACCATGTCCTCCTTTTGAACACTCACTGCATCATCTTCCATTTCTGGGCCAGCCACTCACTCTCTGCTGAGGCTGATCAAGCAATGAGGCTTGCTTGAGGCTATACATAATACCTAAAATAGTACTTTGAAGAATGACTTTAACTCGAAAGGGTGGTAAATCTTTTTCTTCACTCTAAATGGCTCATGGCAACACATATTTCTATTGGTCAGCTAAATGAAAAGATGGCGTCTGCCAGACATTACAGTACATGGGTGCTGCTGGTCAGAAAGCACAAAGAAACAAAACAAGGTTTACAGCTGAGCAGGTAGTTTGTATTTCTGCTACTCCTCTTTCTTATTCTGCCTTTTCCATTAAAAACTTCTTTAGAGCTGTACTTACGACACAACTTCTAATGTATTAAAGAGAGGAATACCAGCACGAGTTTTCTTTGCTTCTTCAAAGTGCTGTTCCTGCAGGCACACAAGCTCCCATCCCACATGGAAACAGTTCATGCATTCAGCATCCATCATCAATGCTCCACTTACTATGCCAGTTTTATTGCCTTGCTGACTATGTTTAAGCAGAAACACCAGGGAAGAAAGCCTGGCACTGAGATAAAGCTGCCAGGAGCAGAGGTGAGCAGGGCTGCCTTCACGCTCCTCACCAGGGGAGAGCCACCCCCAGCACCCACCACATCCTGCAAGGAAATCACAATGCTCTTTGCATTAAGAAATGTATTTCCACCTGGAAGTAAATAAGGCTGTAGCGTTACCAGGTCACTGTATTTCCTTCTTCCCCACCCCTTCACTGGCCCAGCCTCTCCTTTCCTTCCTTACTCCTTTTTTAATTTAGGAATGCATTTGCCTTTGACCATAAGCAAAGAAGAATGGATAAAGAGCTCAAGCATCAAAATCCTTTCATCTATAACCTCATGGTAAGGCACCTGGATGGGGCTTGGAGCAACCTGCCCTAGTGGAAGGTGTCCCTGTCTGTGGCAGGGGGTTGGAACTGGATGATCTTAAGCTCCTTTCCAACCCAAACCATTCTATGACTCTATGTATGAAGTGCTTAACAACTAGCACAAAAAGGGACCTAAATGACAGAAGGAAGAGGACAAACAGAAGAAAACCATACCTAAATGGTTTCTTCTTTAAGCTATGCCCAGTCCCTATCTTTTCAGGCAGATTTCTTCTTTTCCCTTTTGACAGCCTAACCATAAATCTGTTGTTGCAAAGCTGGTATCTACCACTCCATCCTCTGTGGGAGTCATGGCCTAATGCCACGGAAGAAAGTACTTCCACCATAAGGACCAAATCCTGATTGGACTTTCCAACACTCCTAAAGCACCAGAGTGTCTTACTTCCTTGTTCAGCCCAATCCCAACCTCTTCAATAACTGAATCCAAGTTTCCACATTATGTGCAAATACAGTCGCTGCTATTTAAAAGAGAATTCATTTTAGAACAGGGTGGCTGCTCAGATATTAATGGCAACCAGGGTACACAGAGATAGGCAGGCTGTGGGCTGCTTTAGTGAGGAGAAAACCCATAACCTCCTCCAGAAGATGCTTTAGCCAGTGCAGGAAGGTATAAAAGCCAAAAATTAAAGGCTGCCCATCCATCCCAAAGTGATTAGTGTGGATGTTGCCTGCAACAGCCAGTTCTTTATTAAAGTCCTCTGAGCAGTGTCCCTGCTTATGGCAGGGGGGCTGGAACTGGATGATCTTAAGGTCCCTTCCAACCCGAACTGTTCCGTGATTCTATGATTCTAACCAAAAGTTTCTTCTGGCGTTCACTAGGGAATTAGTGGGAAACCTAGGGAATAATTAAACAGTATTTTGGTTGCCTGGGATGTCCATTTCAGCAACTCAGAGGACAAAAGATTAACTTGAGAAGCTACTTGCGGGAAGTTTCAGAAGTCAAGCACAAAAGAGGTTAGCACCAATGGATATAATGAAATACCCGTTTAGCCTGTGATTGTTAGTACTGTATTGCTCTTTAAACACTTATACAATGCTGGAAAACTGTATGCTGTGTTCTATCAACTTCTCTTCTAACTGACACGTTAAGCACTGCACAGCAGTGCTACTGTTTGGTATTGTCCTTAAGTGCTACTTCTTAGCAGAGGGAATGACCCACCGCTATTTTGCCTTGCGTCAGTGGGTTGTCTCTGAAGTTTATGCTGAGCCTTTTTGCTTTACACCCTTTTCCAGCCCTGTATTTTGTCCCTGAAGCTTGCTAACTTCCCAAAAGTCAACAGAACATCACCTCTTACTGATGAGATGCTACAGACCAGCGCGACCAGGTACACACAGCGTAATTACACTCCCATGCAAGCAATAGGTGTTTTATCCCCCAAGGGCTTGTACAAATTGTGTAGTTACCAATACTTCATTTCAGTTCTTAGCTGCTGTGACAATTATTCCCAGGAAAACTAAGTGTAAAGGCTCAATTTTACCCTTCACCAGCTCAGAACCAATTGTTTCATGAACTCCATTAGAAAATATTTGTTTATGAACACCTTCCTCTGGACCAGAATATCTGTATTCTCTACTATTAGTTACGATTTCTCTTGCACCCTGACCCACCGTGCCCACCTCTGGACAGGAAATAGCACAGCCAGGCACTATTATTTCATTGCAGATACACAACATGGCAATGTTGAGTCTATTATTCCCATTCTGCAAGGCCTTACAGAAAAACCCCGTGTTTACAATAGTAACAATAGTACATGTTGGCTGTTTTAATCAAAACATCACAAAACATTGCCAACTATGGAGTGAGGACAGCAAATGCTCATAGAAGGGCTTTACCTGTTTCTGGTTCCAGCTGCGCAACGTACTCACATCTTACCCACGTAAAGGAGTCGAGTCTCCCATTTAATCATTTCATTCATTATCACACCCTTGATTTTAAGGCTTTCTAGATTTTTTTGCTAGGAATATGCATTTTCAAGCCAAGCTTACTCCAAGCTATCCCTATGGCAGCACACAGACCTGCACAGCAGTTGTCGGAAACCTTTGATCCTTGCAGCAGGTTCAGCCTACGCCAGCACACCTGCATAGGTGTGTGAAACACGCAAGACAGGATGATAGATGGCACTGAGTGTTGCTATGAAGAGTACTCTCATTCACACATGCACGTGCAATAATGGGCTGTAATTGCCCACAGTCCTTTCTGTTTAAAACCTCACTCGCTTCTCTCATCGCCTCCAAGGACCAGCAGAATAATAGAGATATCTGCAAAGGGGAGCAAGAGATCTGTACAGATCCTCCTGCACGACCGTAATTTACTGCCTTTCCATCCCATCCTGATGGCTGCTTGCTTCCTCCATCACCACCGCACTTTTCCCATTATGACAGAAAACGAGGAGGCAAGAGGAACAGACCTGCAATCATGAAGCAGCCCAGCAATAGCCCAGCTAATAACGTGAAATGAAACGCATTGTGCTCCCCTGCTCCTGGGAGAGAAGATGATGAAGCACAAACCCCGCTCTCATCAGTCAGCAGTCTGGCTTAAGGGGAAAGAAGAAAAGAGGCACCACATGACAGCCGAAGGAAGAGATTTTGCGCTAGGTCACAGAAAATGTTCTGTTTCTGTATTGCCTATCGGATGGGGTTTAGGCCCACCTTTGTCCCCACACCTCTGAAGCTGTCAGAGCTGATGAAAGCAAAGGGATACTACAGGATTTGAGAAGAAATCACACTCCCAGCAAGCAGCAGCTGCCCTCCTGTTTCAGAAAGCACACGCGTGTCCTGCTTTGCACGAGGATTATTCCCTCCAATAACCCACAATTAAAACCTCTCATTGCATTTTCTATTGTCCAAGAGAAACACTGGTGATGATTGTAATGTGGGGCACCAGTAGCCACCTTCTGCTTCCTTATTCGCTACAAGATTGCTCAAAACAGTGACAATTCTATTGTGTTCAGTCTTTCCCCCCAAAGCTGATTGTTAGAAATATAATCCAATCAAATGTTTGCATTCCATTGCATGATCTTTGAGTAAAAAAAGACAGCATGCTTTGAGTCGCCTTTGTTCCACACAGGGATTTCCAATGGGAATGGCCAAGCTGGGCTCCACCCAGCCTGTGCCACACCATATTCCCAACTTGGCAAGAAAGGGAGGAGTTTCCACTCTGCTGCTCTGCCTCCAAGCACTCAATCCAAACAAAACGTGAGTACCCTTGGGATCACAGAGGAAAGAGATCTAACCCTCTTCTGCCAAAGGCATTGCCAGACATTCCTGGTTTTCACTGCTATGATTCCAGAACTAAGCGAACGCCACTTTTTAAGGCTACTGCAAAGCACTGGGTACAAGCTCTGTAGGAAAATCACCAACCAAGGGTGGGTTTTTTGCCTTCAACTCACTTCCTTCCACCTTAAATACATAATATTACGTCCAATTGGTATCACTTCTTTTTCCTTTCTTGTGTTATCTCAGCCTTACTGTGTGTACACAGACTACATGGTCTTTGCAACGCTCGTCTGCAAGTAAGCAAAGGCATAAGTCAATTTATGAGACACAGAAGTGTATTAGGCCCTGAAATTGTAGCTTCTCCTGTTACTACAGGTGCACATTTCTTTGCAGCAGTTTCATCTTTATCCGTGTTTCATCAGAGTGCAATGATAAAGGAAGTTGCATACCTTCAGGCTCACAAGCCATTGAAAAAAGATGGGCCATTACAGGAATATACAAATGCTAGATTTGTGATAAATACACCATGTCATGCAGCTGTATACAGCAGACATATAACAGATTATGTTATTAGTATTAGAGGCACATGCACGTTATATAATTTCATTCTAATAATGTATTTATACCCTGATTTATTCAAGCTCCATGTGATGAGCTTAATTATAAGCAGAGACAAATTGAGAAGTGCTAATAGTCTTCAGCTCAGAGGCCAGCACCTACTGTGGTGGCCTTCTGCACAGGAATGAATTTTCTACTTAAAAACCACTGTGCCCTGTAATTTGGAAGGAAATTACCTCCTTTGTCATGCTTCCAGCAAAAGGAAGTTGGTGATTAATGCCCAAGATGTTTTCCACAAGGAAGGAAGCTGCTTCCTTCACACGCTTTGATTTACTCTCTCTCACTGCTGCGTTGTCTTGTGATAAAGGACATTGTACCCATCCATCAGACCTGGTCTTAATCTCTGTAACTAAGCACAGCTCCTGAAAGACAGTCCTCACACAAACCATCAGTGTTTGTATACAACCGTATTGCCAACTGCCGCAGAAATAAAGCAGCTCCTCGCAGCCAGGCCACACACTTCAAAAAAGCCTCAGTATTTCTTCTTATAGCCACAAATATAATCAAGAAGAGCCACAAGAATTCATCCAGTCATTGTATAACTTCATAACAGAGACAACAACTTGCCGGGAGCACATCATGCTCCAGGAGTTGCTGCATCACCCCTTGGCCTGACTAGGAGCATTCATTCCCTGCAGCATACTGCTCTCAGCTCCCAGCACACAGCACTGTTGGCTTTGGAAATCAGATTACAACATACACAGGGATTCATAAATATTTGCAGTCTATAATTGTTTCTGCAAGTCGAGCCACGCAGGGAATGGGATTCTGCCCCTACAAAGGGGACAAACTGGTTTCTTTCTTAGTGTCTATGAGCCTTGCTCTCTTTTCCTCTCTCGGAGCAATTTACTAGTAATGTGCAAGGGAAAAAGCACTAATGCTTTCCTCTGCCTGTCTTCTTACTTGGAGCTGTGTGGGAAAGGCAGCTTAAACCACGACACAGGAATAAAGCAACGGTCCGATTCAAAACAGAGGTGGTGTTTCATTCAGACGCCTGCGGCTCCTTCCTGGTAGCATTCAAGAGGGTGTTCCTTCCTACCACAAAGAGGCAAACAGCTCAGACTCTTGCAACACACACAGATCCAGCCATTAGGCTCCAGACAGAAGGACAAACAGCCTCACAAATCCTATCTACAGGAATATTAAAGAAATCCAGCGGGAAAACTAGAGGAAGCTTAACTAGCCCAAGACATCAGGATAATGCACACCCTCAAGGGTGCTCTTCATGAAGTCCAGTTATCTGGAGTGTCAGTGCCACATGTTCTCTTCATCCCGCCTGACCTAAGGATGCATGGAGACTGGAGATCCCTACCCAGGCTGAGGAATCAAGAGTACATGGGGAGGAATTACTGAGTCACTTCCCTCTGCTTCCTCATACAGCAACTGATCTGCATTGGGACTCTCAAAGAGGAATTCAGGCAAGGAAAACATAAGGGAGAAGCTGGGCTGCAAACATATCACCCAACGGGTCCTCCTACTTTGCCAAAGGGAAAGTGCTGCCTTCAGGACAAGCCTGCTTGTTGAGTTAACCAGGCTGAGGACAGAGGAGATGGGCATGTGGGCATGGCTAAAATGAAGGGAAAGAAATACATTTACAAACGTCACAAAGAAACTATCCATGTTTACCTGCCACAAAACAAGTCCTCTGTTACCAAAACAATGATGGAGGGCGTACAAGGAAGCCCAAATGTGCTAACCTGGGCAACGAGAAGTGTGTTTTAAACCAAGCTGAATTAAGAGCACACATTTAAACTCGCTGTAGTACAAGTCCCAATGTAGACATCAGCTCCTTTCTCTCGGTAGCCCCCGTACCTGGCAAGCTCCCTGAGATGCCTCCCAAATTCCAGCAAGTACACCAATTTCTGATCATTTGAATGCGGCTGTTGCTAAGCAACACCTTTTCTCTCTCTCTTTCTTTCCTTCTCCTGTTTTCAGTTACTCTTGAAAACTCCAAGATATGTCCAAGATTCCAAATCTTCCATGGGTTTTACCGAAACAACGCCTCAAAAGCAGCTCACTTGTGCGGGGGACTGACTGTATTCTCTATAGCCTTCAAAGCAAAAGCAAGCTTGTCAATAACATGATGTTACTAATCCTCACCTCCAGACCCTCTTATAGTTTTGAGGGGTCCAGCACCAATCAGTTTTCTTACACCCACCCTTTGCCTTCCATCCGTGCTTATGGATGCGAAGGCTGAAGGACCCTATTCCAAGTTATCAAAAACTGGTGAAATCCAAATCCCACATCAGAGATGACCCAAAGCGTGCAATGTGAGCGGGGGATTTTCTCCTCATCGCACCTGCTTTGGGATCAGCCCCTAAGGGAAGGGTTGGGCTGTTTATACGGATCCTGGCAGCCCTGCACATGGAATTGTGGAGCTGCTTCTGTAAAGCAGCTCATTAATCTAAAAGGGTGGCTGATCCCTGAAGGGAAAGACCCACTTCACCAGGCAGGTTCCAATGGCACACCAGGATTTCATTAGTGCCCTGGCTCCAAAGGATGCTTAACTCAAATGCAAATAACTACCTAATTACACATGCACTGCAAAATGGAGTGCCTCCAAAGTAATTAGAAATAGCCATACTTAGGAACTGTAAGCAGAGCACAGAGGGTTTGTGCTCTCTGGCTACAACAACACAGTGATCACAGAATGTTTCTAAGCTGCCATGGGGCAAAAAGAGATGGCATTTCCTAAGAGTGCCGCCTGGGAGCAAACCTACATGACTACAATTACAAGGGATTGAACCATTGCCAAACCAAGAGAGTCTGGGTTCATCCTCGTCTATCAAGGGGTTTCGGGATTGGAACTAGATCAGCTTATGGCCCTTTCCAACCCTAAGCATTCCATGAATCTATCAGAGACCCATGTTAAGGAAGGCTGAAATCTTCTATTAACAGCGAGGATTGTTTATCATAGCTGAACCTCAGGAAAGACAAGTATAGCTCTGTGAAAATGGGGAGAACTCCGGGAGAGAAGGAACAAAGTGACAAGGCAGGAACTAAGATGTTTCCCATCCCCAATTAAAACTTCCCTTGATTTCCGTGGCATTATTCTACCTGTAAAACCAAAGGATTCAATGTAAATGCTGCATTATTGTTTTTTGGAGCTCCTTGTTAGACCTTTGTAAGCCCTGGCACGTAGATGTCATTTTGAAATGATTTTCCTTCTAATGAAAGCACCGTCTCTGCGAGGCAATGTGGGGAACTTGCTTTGTCAAGAACACAATTATGCAGAATGGCACAAATTTTGCTGTCATTTGTAATCCTAAAACTCCCGTGGAGCTATTGAAGCTACATGGGCATTTCACAGGAGAAGCTATTTTAACTCTTAGCCACTCTCCACCTTTTTTTATAGCAAGAGCTGTCACTTCCCACTCAATTCTGCTAACACTTCTCCTCTGCCGCAACCCGAACTGAGCCCCGCTCAGTCACAGCAACACCATGCTCAGCACCAGAGGTTTTGCACCTTAAACCTGGAGGAGCATTATTCACACCCCGCATAAACACCCAGCCTTCTCAGCCTGCTGGTTTCCCTTCTCAAGCCCCCTCCTTCCATTTCAGTGTAGGAATGGGTACACTGGGAAAGAGCCTCTTGTGTTTCTCATTCTCATTGTGGGTGCTACTGCTACACACTTCTCTTTTTGGTCGTGTCATAGTAAAGCAAGAAACACCCCTCAGCTTTAAGGTTCTATTGGCACCCAAGCCTCAGTGTTCCCTCCTATAGATCAACTTCCTGTGCTTCATGCAGAAGTCTTTCAACTTTTTGCCTTTTTCATACCTATTTGTAACTTCTGCTCCCCCCAGTGTATATCTGAAAATGCTCCTACCTAGGAAAGCCACATTCCTTCTTCCTTCTTTTATTTAGAGTTATTGAAAGCCTTACAAAGAGGCACTCCAGCTCAACCAGCAACCATTTTACATATGTTTTTATAACTCCTTAGATGCCACACGTCTGTTTGAACCATATTAGATTAAAACCCCTTGACCATCAGCTCCCCTATTTTACCTCTTTTGTGCCTTTAGGGGGAAAGCAGAGCTCGGTGACATCCCAAACCAAAGTTCTGCTCCAGATCAGCATTGGATCTGATTATCAGGTACCCCCTACAAACCAAAGCAGGCAGCATCACCCTTGTTATGCTAGCCTACATCTTGGAACAGCGCTAGATAAAGCGTAAGCTGCTTTTACCATGTGGTTTCAATGCATTTCTCAGGTCGGGTGGTCTGATCTGTGGTCCTCTTTTGCCCTGCTTCCCCCTCATGCTCCCCTCAGGCCAGCAAAGTCTGCTTCATCGATAACTGGTGTTAAAAACCAAATCAACCTGAGTCCAATAAATACACTTTCCCAAATGAGGAAAGAGCCGATGGTCTGGAAGAACAGTGCCTTCTGGTAAGAAGATCCCAAGATTACTCTGGGCTTGGCTGCAGTTTTGGTGTGGCTGTTCTCTAAACACAATGTTTAGAATCACGATCCCTTGGACATCTGGGGTTTCTAACACATGGGTTTTGCATGTCTGAAGGAAGAGGCCATGCTGGTCAGGCAGAGCAGGGCAGGGATGGAGACACGCACCGGCCTGCCCATGCAGCGGCAGAAGGTTCAGACCCCAGGCCACAGGAACCAAGAAGGCTTCACTTCGCACAGCATCCTCACCAGTAACATGTGTTACACACATCGCATGTGGCAGTTGCCATGGGAACCACCTTGCTTTTTCCCAGGCAGGGTACCATGGATGTGTGCAACCCACCAACTCACTCCTTGTAAGTGATTCCCTTCTCAAGAGCTCAGTAACTCACAGAGGCCCCTCTCCAAAAGCTGCTTGAAGTGTAGTTAATAAATAAAGTCTTTCAGGGGGACTAATTCCCCGTGTGCCAAGAAAGAGAAGAGAAAAGGGGAGGAAAGGGGCAGGAGGTGAAGAGCAGTGGGTGCCAAAGCAGTAGATGCCCCATGGGAGCTCCTGCATGGCCACAGAAACAAAGGGAAGCAGTTAAAGAAGGGAAGTCCTACGTAGGAAAACGTAGCATGGAAATACGATTTAAACTTAAATGAAACGTGAATATTATGAACTGATCAATCGATGTCAGTAGGTTTCACTGGAACTGCTATTGTATGTCATAGAATCAACCAGGTTGGATAAGACCTTTAAGCTCATCAAGTCCAATCGTTAGCCCAGCACTGCCAAGGCCACCACTAACCCGTGGCACTAAAACCCACAGGGGTTTTTTAACAGCATGCCATTTTAAAAGCCACCTGCAAGTTTCAAACCATACCTAGGCTGAAGCTGAGAGTTGAGAAGGGCACAGGAACAAGTTGGGTTTCTTTCGGTACGGTTACTAGGTAAGAGTAAGTGCTCCTTTCAAAGTGTTAGAAGTGAAAACTAAACAGTTCACTAATGCAGGTGTAAGCTGTGCATCCTGTCAGAGCGTAACACAAGAAGAAATCCTTTGTGCATAGGATTTAGTTACCGAAGTAAAACAAATAAAGCAAATCAGTGCATTCATAGTCAATGACTTCTTTGCTTTAGTAAGCTCTCCAGAAATAAACACACAATTATTACACTGGAAATCATCTGCTCTGTTGAAGCCGAAGGGTGAACGCTGCCTTCAGAAGAGATGACAGATCCAAAGGGCAAAGCACACTCTTGTTTCTCTGGGAAGCGCTGCCTGCGCAAGCAGAGCATTTACAACTCTCTGTGTGTGCAGGCTTTGGCTTTGGCTTCTTGCTTTTTATAGAAACCGAGCGGGGAGAGCTGCTGCTGGTTTACAGGCTACAAGACAGGATTTGCAACATGCCATATTTTGTGTGGTCTAGCAAGCTACTACTGGTTCAGGGAGCATACTATTTGCAACTGTTTTCCTGGGTAATAGCACCACGTGCAAGTGTTTTATAACCAAGGCGTGGAGAAGGTTTGTAATCCCTATGTATAAACAGCCAAATAACCTTGTGCCAAAGCAGGTAAGAAACACTGGAGGGGAAACAAATAACAAGAAATCATGTTTGGGGAAGGGAAAAGAAGAGAGTGAAGGAAGGTGCTGCTGCTGTTTTTCTCATGCAGTGAGGTGGTTTGAAAGCAGCTTTACCTTCGTGGAAGATTAAATTATAACCGTGCCTTATCCAGTCTAATTATTAACAAGATGACTAAATCTATCTCCTACCAAGGACTTGATCTGGGGTAGGAAAACACGGGAAAGAAGGTGCTCCACTGCTTGCTATATTCTGGAAGCATTACTTAAATTACCTTCAAGTCATCAGATAATTATGAACTTTCTTTCCCTTTATATTTATATGGAATATTTATTGAATTGCACAGTGTGCTTTTACAATAAAGTGCTTTTTACATCGGTTTCTTTGTTCATCCAAAATAAAACTGACAGTTATCCTTTTACGAGCTATTCTGAGAACATTTTCTCTCCTTTGAAACTGATTGATGCACTACTTTAAATGTTCCTGCAAATATCGTTTCAATTCAAGTTTCTGCATAATGTAATAAGAAGATAAAAGAATTCTATACTTCAACAAGAGACATTACAAAGCAACTAGAGACATTATCAAGGGCATTAACAAGCTCCTAATAGCAATAAAACCTTTTAACTGTCTGATGTAGAACATGCTCCCACCAAACCACCACATATTATGGTAATTGGCTCCAATTTCTGAATCTTTCACTGTAAAGTTATGAAGAGTTGGATAGTACGGAAAAGTGAACCTGGAATCCACAGTTTAGTTGCTTATC
The DNA here is from genome assembly GCA_002631895.1 of Agapornis roseicollis. Taxonomy (NCBI): domain Eukaryota; kingdom Metazoa; phylum Chordata; class Aves; order Psittaciformes; family Psittacidae; genus Agapornis; species Agapornis roseicollis. The sequence continues at coordinate 246,717 of NDXB01017724.1, forward strand.
CTTTTTTATGATCATTACTATTGTTATGATGGTGTTTTCTTTACAATACACACAAACAGCAGGAGGCCCAGCTGCAGAAGCACTTCATATTCTGCTCTAAGGCTCCCGATTCTCACCTGATTCTTGTTTCTTACCATTCAAACAACATGAGGCTTTAGTCCTTCTAACAGCTTATCAGTTAAAGAGTATTACAATGTAGAAGTTAGTCAGATTTCAACCACTCCACATGTTCATTCACTGGAAGTTTAGGAAATTAAATGTAACTTCATTTCAAGGCTCTGATTTACCTTAGGAAACAATGAGGGCGATGCTGTTTGCTTTTCTCCTTTCGGGTTCCCCTTTGAAGAACATCAAACTCAAGCTTCATCCAGGGTCCCATGGAAATAACCACAGAAGTCAGGAAACCAGAACCTGCAGCAGACAAGTGGAGAGGTGACACAAGGCTCTCTGGTGATTAACCTGCAGTACAAAGCCGTATGTCCTGCTGACATGCCTGTTGTGCCATGCCATTCTTCACAGCCTGGCAACCTGTTCACCTGAGAAGGAAAATCCTGCTGGCATCTAGAACTGTGCTCCAGAGAAGAAGCTTTCATTTCATGTCTCCGGAACAATCCTGCCTTAATGGGCAAGATGCCAAAACACAAAGCGCAGCAAAAGAAAATCCAAGGAGGAAAAAACCCCAAACAATAAATCCCCCATGATTCCAGCCCAAAGCTTGCTGTTCAGGTAGCACAAAACCTGTCAGGCCAAATCTGTGTTAAAATGACCAGGGTTTGGGGCATATGTGCAAGCTCTGTGAAAGAAACACGTACTGGAAACGCCAATTGGGGTAACTGGAGTACAGACATCTCTCTCTCAAGAAGAGGGAGGAACTTCCTACCTCATTCCTGAAGTTCTGATGGCAAGAAAGAGGATCACTTGGATCTCACTGAGGTCCTAATAGCACAGCATGCGGTTTCCATCTCCTCTGGAAAAGTAGTGCCACTCTTTCCTGTCATGTTTAATGGCACAGTCCTGTCATTACAGTGTAAATTAAAGTCAACCTTTATTATTCCCATTATCAAAGGCTGCTTTAATCAGACTTACTCAAAGGTTTGTTCAGGTTTTTGACAACAGAGCACACAATTGTTACACAGTTCCCAACGTGCTTTCAGCAACATTCCTAACAAGCCTCCAGGAGCCTGCTCAGAGCTACAGGAAAACCAGGAGAAACAAACTCCTTCATCCCCAGAACAATGGGAGTGTGAACCTCCTACCAGGGAAGCTGGGGGGATCAAAACCAACAGGCAAAAGAAGAAACCTTGAGGAGCAACAGAACAGGATCAGCGCGTCATGACACCAGTAATGGAGGTGGCATTTGCTATCAAAACATGGTAGCTACCACAAAACATGGAGTTTTTGCTTGACACCAGATTTCCTGTATGAAATTCCACTGAAATCTGTATAGCCTTGTCTTGTGCGCATTCCAATCCACTGTATCCCTGGCGTTAACTCATCAACTATCACAAGGGGGATATTAGCCCCGTGAACATAAAAATGGCATCGCTCCATGCTGTATTTCATGCATTACTGCAGCGAGACTGGAGCTGAGGAACAATTCCTGCCCCACAGGGTGCTCAGGCATTGGAACAGGCTGCCCAGGGCAGGGCTGCAGTCACTATCCCTGCAAGGGTTCACCCAGCGTGGAGACGAGGCCTCAGTGCCATGGGGCAGGGGTGGCCTTGGCAGAGCTGGGGAACGGTTGGACTGGGTGAGCTTAAAGGGCTTTGCCAGCATGGTGGATTCTATGGTTCTATGAAAGCCAATGCTGGCCTCAGCCACAGACCCACCTTTTGAACGGCACGGCATTGCTAAAGGCATTGTAAAAGAATTCCATTGTTGAAGCAACACATTTTCAAGTCATTAGTTTACAGGAAATAATATGCAGAAAGCAGCTGCCAATCCTAGAGCATGGGAAGGGGAATAGCCAGGCACCACCACGCTGCCTTTAGCATAGAGCCAAGACAAAAACCTCATTAAAAACAGGTTGGTTATCGCCTGGGAACGCGTTACCGGCAGGCTATCCCTAAAGCCAAACAGCAATCCAGGTTTGCACCCAAAGTTTAAGCCAGCGCATTAACGTCTTCAAGAACGGGATAAAGAAATCAGGATTATCCTTAAGGGCAGCTCATTACAACCGCGTTACACCTGCAGGAGCGGTGGGGGGGGTCGGCAGAGGAAGAGCCACGCAAGGGGGGGGGGGGGGGG
>NDXB01017724.1:249071-313421 GCA_002631895.1 Agapornis roseicollis
GGGGAGGGGAGCTGTGCGGAGTGGAACCGGTGCAGTGAGGACCGGGGCCGGGCGCGCTGCGGGAGGAAGAGGGACCGGGAGCGGGGTCCCGGCCGCCGCCGCCGCGGTCCACGAGCAGCCCCTGGCGGAGGCCGGTGCAGACGGCGCCGGAGTCGCCTCTTCTCCCGGGGTGGAGGGGGACGGGTTTAGATGCTCCGTGCGCAGCTCCGACAGCCGCCTGGCTCCCGCGGGTGGTGCAGCGCCTGTTTCCTGCTGCGGGTGTTCCGAGAGAGGGAAACCAGCGGTAAATAAGAGGATAACGTCCGAAAATGCCGCTTCGCTTCAGCAAAGGGCTGTTAGCTCCAGGAGGAAGACTGATGGATGAGCTGCTGCGCACCAAGGCAGAACCTGCCTCCTAAAAACATCCTTGCTTCGTGCTCCCTGCAGCATCTGTGATATTTGGTATCTAATATGGACCCCAATGAACTTGTTGTGTAATGAAGACCAAAGTGCCATGCTTTGTGAGAGGAGGGGAGACACCCATGCAAGGGCCACAAGGATGAGCAGGGCCTGGAGCAGCTCCCATATTGAGACAGGCCGAGAACATTGGGGCTGTTCAGCCTGGAGAAGTGGTTTCACGGAGACCTCAGAGCAGCTTCCAGTGTCTGAAGGGGGCTCCAGGGATGCTGGAGCTCTTCATCAGGGTCTGTAGCGATAGGACAAGGGGTGATGGGTTCAGACTGAAACAGGGCAAGTTCAGGTTAGAGCTAAGGCAGAAGCTGTTCCCTGTGAGGGTGCTGAGGCGCTGGCACAGGGTGATGGCCCAGAGAAGCTGTGGCTGCCCCATCCCTGGCAGTGTTGGACACAGGGGCTTGGAGCAACCTGCTTCAGTGTGAGGGGTACCTGCCTGTGGCAGGGGTTGGAGCTGGATGAGCTTTAAAGTCCCTTCCAACCCAAACCAGTCTGGGATTCTGGGATTCTTCCCTGAATCTGTGGAATTAGATCTTGGGTTAGTATGGGTTAGTATCTCAGAAGTTGTTATGCCATGAATATTATTGCCNCTGGATGAGCTTTAAAGTCCCTTCCAACCCAAACCAGTCTGGGATGCTATCATTGTAAGTGGCCCATCCATGGGCAGAGCTGCTGCTAGGACCCCTGGGGCTGACACTGCACTGGGATGGGACCCCCAGCAGGAGAGCTCTGGCTGCTCCACTGCCTGGCCCACAGTTAATCCTAGAACCACGGAACACCAGGTTGGAAGCGCCCTACGGATCATCTGGTCCAACCTTTCTTGGCTAAACAGGTCCCAGCACCCTGTCCAGCCCAATCGTAACAGTGTCCAGCATTGGGGAATCCACCACTGCCCTGGGGAGATCATTCCAATGGCTCATTGTTCTCACTGTGAAAAGCTTTCCTTGTATCTAACCAGTATTCCCCCAGGAATAACTTGTGCCCATCACCCCATGTCTTTTCCAGGTGACTCCCTCTTCTTTGCAGCCACCCTTTAAATAGTGGAACGTGGTAATAACCCTAACCCTGAGCCTTCTCTTCACCAGGCTGAACAAATCCAGCTCTCTCAGCTTTTTCCACACGGATTCACATCCTTTGATCATCTCCGTGGCCCTCCTCTGGCCCCTCTCCAGCTCATCCACACCTTTTTAGTGCTAACCACTCCATGCTGTGGGAGCTGCTGATCCAATTCCAACTGTGGGGTGAGCACATCTGCCTAAATCACCAACCCCAGCACATGACTCACTCTTGCACCTAGGAAAGGAATTGCTTTTGCTCCTTCATGGAGCTCAGGTGGCACCAGCAGCTCCATTTTACAACCAGCTCTTCCCAGCCTTGTTTGCTTCTTTCAGAAGCAGAAGTGTGTCCCTGCACATTGCAGAGGGTTCCTCAAAGTCTCCTGTTTCAGTGTGCCTGCACGGTATTTCAGACGCAGGCCAGCTCAGACTAACAAATTCCCAGATTTAGGTGACAATTCCAGCACTAGAGGCTGAGCAGGACTGGGCTCTCTGAGTGAAGGCAGTTCATTAGCTCCCAGTGTTAGCTTCAGGAATTAGCCAACCAGAACAACCACAAACTGGTTAAACACCATCTAAAAACACTGCCCTGGGCAAACAGATCCTGCTTGAAGGCATCCACAGGAAATGCAACACCCAAATATTGAAGAGCCTCAGCATCAGGGTGGCCACCACTGAGCTTCTGAGCAATGCATTTTCATCAACTCCTCTTTACCCACTCCCTATTCCAGAGACCTGCCAGACAGCTCAGGTTGGAAGGGGCCATAGCATTCCCTCCTGCCCAGCCTCTGCTCAGGACAGTCATCCATGACACCGGATCTGGTGACTCGGGGCTTGGATCACTTCCGTCTTGAAAGCTTCCAAGGATGGGGACTGCACGGCCAGACTGGCACAGGCCAGTCCCAGGCCAGACCGCTGGTACCCCGCTTGTGACTTGCAGCCTGAGACCCACCACACATCCACGTGTATCCACCCGGTCATCCGCTCACATCCAGGCCTTAACACCCTCATCTGGACACTGGTTAGCTTTTGCCCTTGCACTGGTGTAACACGGGAAGAAACGCCATTGTACAAACGTGCTCAACAGGCAGAAGCAGCAACCCCATCACTGTAAAAGACCATTTCTCCCAGCAAAGAGTGGGGAATTAGGAAAACCACCAGAATGCCCTACACTTGACTTCAGAGACAAACCTGTTTATGCACTTTGCAGTGTTGCCTTACAGCCTTAGTGAGCAGTTTAAGTGGTTATTACACACTGTAACAGATGTTTAAATACAGAGGTAGCTAGCAAGTGATGGCCGCACCGTGTTGCTGCCACTTGCTTCAGTGCAGACAGGGAAAGAGATGACCCCCAAGTTTTTTCTTTCACAGCATTCGTTTCTTCCTTCATCACTGCCTCTCCCCTGAGTCCCCATTGCCTTCGCCTTTCTGCTGCCCTGTGCCAAGGCTCCCATCCCCTCACTGCCCCTAGGATCCCTGCTTCAGTTTTCCCTCTCCCTTCCCTTCCACTCCTTAGGGACAGGAGCAGACAAAGCCACACAGGCTGAAACAAGGGGTTTTATATGGTCAAAGAGACCAAGGTGAGCATCTCCTGACTCCTGCCTGTCTCCTGCTGGGGCTCGGCTGCAGGTTGCCTCCAACTGTTCACGAGGCACGTTTTCCATTACATTTCTCATTTCTATCTCTCAACGCCTCCATTGCACGATCCGAGGTTAAAACAGCAGGAATTTTGTACAGTTTAGCTCGTTCAATATGACCTTTCTGTCAGCTGCTGGAAAAGGATTAGGAGATGTTAAAGCCAAAAGCCAAAATCCAGCTGTGATTTGTCTCCAACCTCACCCTAGAAACTTAACCTCAGCTCAGAGACAAGAGTTTTTCCAACTGAAACCAAGGCCTCGTGCACATGAACCATCATTTGTAACCTTAACACTCACCACAACACACTTTCGACTATCATAACCGGGTTTTCCTCAGCTGTGCACAGTTTTTAGTGATTACCATAGCACAATAGCTAAAACAGAAGATACCACAGAGTTTCAGCTATGAAAACCTGTATTTAACAGCTGCTTGCTGCCTTGTGGGGCTGCCAATGCTTGTTTGGCTACAGGCAGGTCCAAGGAGAGCGTGAGAGGAGTCATGTCGGCTCAGACTATCCGCATACCCAGGCACGGGCTCTTTCCAACGGGAAAAAGAAGGAATATCACCTACAGGGATATTGCCTCTGGCCTTAAAGATAATGCCTTTGTATTTAATAAGGAAAGATAAGAACACCACCTCACAGGTGTTCCCCAGGGCATTCCTAGCAAAAAGAGGGAAAGCTCCTGACAAAAGGCATCCTCCCACAAACTGCTGGTTTCCAGTGCTCAGTGCATAGCAGTTCCAGGAGATACACCACAAGCTCTTGCCCTAAACCTAACCCATACCAGCTCTATAATGATATTTAGTTGACATGCATCACAGCACATTAGCAAAGAGATTAATGTTCTTGCTACCACTACAAAACTACTCCCACATGTAGACTTTACGTATGGTTCCACAGAAGGCTGCACACTCTTTTGGTAGCTATCACGTTTGGACCCAGTGACAGTTCCCTATTTTCCATCTGCCTGGAGTCAGAGCACTGGGTCCTGGGCTGTGTGTCTCCCACCAGGAGAAGGTACACAGCTCTGCACTGCCTTTGGAATGTCCAGTGAGGTTTAATGGGGAGGACACCTCATTCCTCCAATCAGCCCACCCCTTCCAACCTCACAGTTGTCTGTGGAAAGGCAAAGAAAACCCTGGGAGTCACTGTCTGCTTTCTGCTCTGAAGAATACTGTGTCTTCGATGGAATTTTCCAATGAGGAAATTCATCGGGCCGCATAACCAATTATGAAAGCGTGTCTGGAATCTCCAGATTCCAGAATCCTGCAAATCCCAGACACCGACTGCCTTGACCTCCTGACACTGACACCACCTTACAATAGCCTGCCTGTATCTGACATGAAGCATAACTTAATGCTTGCTAATCAACACTGAGGGGAAGTGTAAGCCCTGCCTTCCTTACCTAACGCATTCCCTCTCCTCTGTTAGAGGATTTGCCTTGTTCTGTTTATCATCTCCTTTGGTAAATACCAATCACTAGAGTAAATCTGATGAGCAGGCTGACTTCTGACCTCCCTGTTCATATTTGTGCCATCTATAAACACGTTGCTGGCAATATTTCCTGGTGGTAAACTTGGGGCAGGTTAAACCATTAAACAGAAATGCCTTCTAGACTAGAACATAAGGGAATTTCAATGTATTACAAATATAGGATTAGGAAACTTGCCAGCAATATCTATTGCTGACAGCTGACTTTATTAAAGTTCATCAGCATTAATTGCCTCATTGTTGAATGACTTTTGCATGTAATTACCACCAGTCTAAACACAGATTGCCTCAGGTACAGTACCTAATGTGATCATGCATTCTGAATCCTATTAAAATAGCCAAGATGTAGCAGAGATTATTTTCTCCCTAACAGTGAGGAAGTGAAAGAAGCCGCAAAAACTGGGGGTGAGGATTATTTTACTCAGCCTGAAGGGTGTTCATTTCTCTGTCACATTCCGATGTTTCCAGCAGTGCTTTGGTGCTGCAGATGCTGAAGCATGACTTAAGAGATGCCAGTTCTCTACCAGTGTCATTTATCTCAAGGACAAGTGAAAATTCCTGTGCCCCACTAGAAAGAAAATGCCTGAGGCAGGATTGCTAAAATGGGCTTTAAACGTCATGCTATATTTTAATAGACAGCAAGATGGATACATCAATGCCTAAACCAATAATTCTTAGATTATATTTATCAGAACAAGGCAAGGCTGGAATGGTAATTTGAACAAGTCTGGGCTCCAGCATTGCGAGCTAATACCCAAGGAAAGAGGACACACAGCCCTCTCTTTGAGCTTTTATGCTGTTCTAAGATGTTTTCAAGATGTAAAGGCTCAGCATCAAAGACAAAACCTCATACTTTTCCACACTGACAAAAAACCTTCACACCACGTTACTATCCCATTCCCAAACCCCACATCCTCAATGAAAAATAAATACATCAATTACTATTCCCTTTTACTCAATGTCCCTGTTCTTTTGAGACTTAACAGAACACGCTCTACTCTCCTGAATCATTCCATGCAATAGGTGCATAAAAGGGTTTACAAAAGGAATGGAATGAAAGAAAGTTTTGCAATTTGGATTGTAGATTTATCGAAAGGATCCAACAGGATCATCTCAAAAGCCTCAATATCATCTTAGGAATGACTTGCTCGTCATAACAAATGTTGTCAATGTCAAATACCCACCATTCTCATGCAGATGCCTCCTGATATGTCACCTGCTTATCACCTGCCAGGGTTCTGGAGTGATTTACCAGAGAAATGAATCTTCAAGATTGTGTTTCAGCCACAGATTTAACAGCAAAGGACTTTAAAACTCTGATATGCACTATTTAAAATACAGCGTGTTCAATAAGGACTTGCAGCAGAGAAAAAGGATCTGACTATAGGACACAGAGAGAGAGTTTCAGGAATTGTATAGTCTTTTTAAACGCTACTAAGCTGTTCTTGATCTGCTGCTGGGTGCTGTTGGGGGCTTTTGCAGGCATAAATGCCTGAATAAAGACAAGAGTTGTGCCATATTACCTTCCCTGCCCCCTCTACACGTTGCCTTTTCCCCCAAGTTTTTTAGCATTAATAACTGGAAGCACTGACGTAGCCTTTTAGGGTTATTAGACCAAACCTGCAAATTAATGCATTGGTTTATCACGATTCATTAATCAAGCCTGTGCTGGATTTAACAGACAGCAGATCATTGAAGACACCAAAGGACACAGACGAAAAAACCCAGCTCCCAGAGGGTCAGATGTAATGCGATTGGTTTTGCATAAAACCATCAACCTGCTATTAAATTAAAACCAGGCAAAAATTATGCCCACTGCTTATCTAAAGTCTTCTTTTTTTTTTTAAGGGGGATGTTACGCTAATTTACTTCTTAACTGGTCCTGGTTAGCCAGCAAAGGACTAAAGGTTAACGGCAATGGCTCCTCTGATGCTTAGTTAAGCAACTTACACTAACATATCCTGACTGAGGTGAGGAAATTAATGAAATTACTACTATAATTCATTACTAATGGAAAATTGCCAATGCTTTCAGCCAGCAGTTCACACCGATTCTGGGCAGACATGAAGACCCAGCTCGGTGACTCATGCTCTTAGATGTGCTACTCTTATTTCAAGTCCTAGCACCATTCATCACGGCTGAGCTTCGTGCCATGCTATCCAGCAAAGTTTAGCAACCTTTGATCCCAATAGCTGAGGTCTTCCTACTTCTGTGACACGGGTTTATGAAGGAAGGAAAAATAACATGTAATTTTCAGCATCAGTCTAAGGAATGCTAAAACAAAGGGAGAAAGGAGGCAGAATCACTGCAACCAGCATCCGAAGCATAACAAACAGGAAAGACTGTAATTTGCCAACTAATGATGCCAAAAAGCAAATAGTGTAAATGAATGTAAAGCTTACCCATCAGTTACCAATTTAAAGGACAACATTTACATCAAACAGTGAACACTAACAGCTAACAAAGAGCCTGAGCAAGGCTGGTCTGTTGTGCTGCATACACCGAGAGTAAGACCAGCATAGAGCTGGTATTCGTGGAGGAATACAGCAGATTTCATGTCCCATTCTTCCCTCCTGTGGGGAGTGGGGCTCTGCTGAAGACGTCCAGCAAGTATGGCCAGAAAATCCCTGTACATCACCTATTTTAAGTGATATATAGTCTCCTCAGGAGCAGCCAGAGCAAGTGAGAGCCAAAAGGATGCGGACAAGGGCAGAGCTCCTCTGCAGATCTTATCCATTCCTTCTTCTCAGTCCACAAGCATCCCATTGGCTGCTTTCACAGAACAAGTGCTAAGGCAGACAGGATCCCTATGTACCCCAAATGGTACTTCTCAGGCTAAGCTGCCAAGTTCAAAGATTAGCATTCCTCATAATTCAGAAAAAGGTATCACAAGGACTCAAACTCCAGCTATCCCAGGCATCTCAGTGCACATGGAGAACAAAGCAGCGTGCAAGAAGGCATCTGCTTTGCATCTCTTACTCCTCTAGATTAGTACATAGGCAGAGCTCAACAATGAGGTGATGCTACCCAGAAATCAAAGTAGTGATAAGGTTTCCATGGACAAGGGATGCTCAGAATGTATTCAGTGTAAACCCTCTGGTTATGTTGTTTCATACATAAAAATGACTTACTCTTCTAAGTTAATTCTCTCTGAAATCAGCTGAGTACCACCTTTGCATACACATCCATGCTGTAATACTAAATACACTATTTATACTAAACCAATTATATACATTAATATGCTACCTACACTAAACTATAATGCACTGTATCAAGTACAGTCCTTTTGCCAGCATCCCAGGCCAAATCTCTACTTTAGACAATGGACTCGCAACATCTTACAATTCAAATCAGTAACTCTTCTATGGAGTTTTTAAAGCATTAGTTTTAACTCCCACTTTAGCTTTCAGTGGGATGGTACATAAAGCTCCAATATTTGGACTTCTCTGGGTTACAAGCAGGTGAAAACACGGAATAGTTTAATAGCAACAACAAAGTACACCTTCCTGGCGCTGTAAAGATTACACCACTTTGATGTTGAATGTGCTCCTTAATTACACAAAACACTGCAAAGAATAACATGGCTTAAATTTATTATGCAAATATTCTTAATTTATGACAGATTGCTACTTCAAATACAAGTATTAAATCTCTATTAGATTCATTGAGGTAACGCACTAATATGCATCACTGAGGTCCTAAATTTCCAAGCAGCAATCGCGTTTGTTAGCTGCAATAAGGATTACTTTAATTAAAACACTATCCTCAGCATCTCGGAAGATTTAATCCAAATCTTTATGTAGGGCACACTCATTATCTATCTCCAGTTAATAAAAATATGACCTACTTTGGTCACATTTCAGAATTTAACGTTGATTACCATTTTGTTAATAGAAATAAGACTTTAAAGACAAGGCAAAAGCAATTCTGCCAGCCTAATTAAAATCCTATTTAACAGCCTCAGAAGGAGCTCTCTATTTATTCCTGACTGTAGAGGTAGAGCTTTTAGGGGTATTTTTAAAATATCAAATCAGACAACAGACTCCTATAAATATACCTAAGGATAGCAAGTGAGATTTATAACCAACGAGCTTAAAGCAGAGCCTGGAGAGATTCAGAGAAGAACTACTAAACCCCACAGGGCCACGTCGGAACATGCGAGCTGCTCTGATAAGCTCAACAAGACTCCTCACTTCTGCAGGAGGAGGCCTATACCATGTGTCTTTGCAGAAGCAAGGCTTAAATTAATCATAGCACTCCAAATGTAGCGTCAAGTTACTGCTAAGTAGTAGTTTCCAAGGAGACATGATGCTTATCAAAATACTCTGATGCGCTGCAGCTTGCCAGATCTAAGACAGTACCTGAATGGGTTAGTGCACTTCCTAGCAAAATGCAGCTTATTCTGGATTAAATCAGGGACACAGCAGGCAGAGGGAAACGGCAGAGTTTGGGGAGAGGAGGAGGGGGGGGCACACGTCCTCACTGTGCAGCTTCTCTTGTAGAAGTAGTGGTACCTACTACTGCTATATTAAACAGGATAAAGGGGGTCAAGAGGGACCATAGCCAAACAAAGCATCTGGTTGGAGACCCCATGGGGCCACTGGCATGAACCTCTTACTAGGGTTCTCAACACAAATTCCCAGTTTAACTACAGCCAGTACATACTGGTTTCTAGTGATCTCCATCACGTAGAAGCCACTTCCTCCAAGAAGGAATCCATGCAGCCCGTGGGATTTATAAAGGTTGGGAGACTTCAGTGGCAGCAGCATCCTGCCCCATCCCACCTCAGGTCCCCATCCCCGCAGCCTCCCGGTACATCCACTGCCACAACCCCAAAAGCTCATCACCAAACACAAGGAGTTGATTTTATGAGAGAAGACTTTTTTGAAGCCTAAACCACCAGATGACATTAGAAAGCTCATTGTAAATTTTACATACAGAGGTCTTGTCTCTTTTTCGTGTACATAAATGTCACCCACTAAAAGACTGTTGTCACAAATGCCTCCTACGAGTGCCAGATCTGTCTGTAACATAGCATATAAGATGCTTGTTCTTCTATTAATCTGCACTTTTCAGCAATTACTAATTCCTTAAACATCTAAAGGAAGACCTTTTCAATTGTGCTTTCACCTCTTGAGGTCACTGCAGCAATCTCAGCTCATGGGGTTCACAGTCCCCCTTCTGGCATTCATTTTCAAAGACATAAAACACCCAGACCAACCAAAACTCACAAGCAGACTCCCGAGTCCAAGATCTGTTTTCCCAAACCCCTCTTCCATGTAACTCCCTTTTAGCAGGTTTCATGCACGAAACAAGGGACTCTCAAACACTCCTTATCTCAGGGAAAGCACAATAGTCAGGATTTTTCCCCTTTCAACTCCCAGCTACTCCTCTCCATGAGAGCATAGGCTGGGGAGATGATAAGGAGAGCATTCGAGCAGATCTAGCCCTCCCTCTTCCTCTATTATTAAGAAAGCAGAAGAAAAGTAAAATACAAACCCCATTACCTCCAAACTGGAGGCAGGTTTTTTGTCAGATAAACCACTCCTTCGTATCATGTATTCCACCGAAGGGATTCATACTGGGCTCAGTATCTTCTAATGGTTTCATCAGTTAATATTAAATTGGTTTCAGATAGGGGAAAAAAAAGAAAGAAGCATTTTCCTTGCACTGCACTAAATAATTTGCCTTTATAGAGACTGCATAAACTATGTTTCTGAAGAGGAACAAACTATTATTGTCCCATTTGATATGTGCCAGTGGATGGATTCTCACAGACCGACAGCCTGCATCCCATCCCATCCCATCTGTATTTTGCTGTGCAGTTGACTTTCGCTACTTGCCATTTTCTTACACTTTGCAAATGAAAAGCTATTTCAATGTAAAACCATGAAAGGTTCATGTTTTGTAGCACAGAGCTCTGGAATCAAGGTCTCCCCATCCTCACAATGGCAGGAGAGCACCTAGTGCTAGAATTGGGCTAGAATTGCCCATATATAACAACAACCCATGCAACTATTTGCACAGTTAATGGGATAATGTGGCATGTAATAATGTACATGGGTGACAGCGGGGTGTTCCTAGAGGAACTCTCCGTACCAGTTCTCATGAAACCTAAAACCAGCTCTGATGCCCACCTAACCCCTTGTGCCTCCTACAGGGCTGTCCAGGGACAGCCGCTGCTGGGAATAGCCCCCTTTGCTTGGACAGAAAGCACCCCACCTTCCCATTTCCTCCATCTCCAGCTGCCAGCACAAAAGGTCAGTATAAAAGGGCCTGTGAAACAACATGGACCAAAGGAAGAGCAGCCTGCCAACCTCTCACTGTACAGCTCCAATATTTACCACACTCTGCAATGGTTTTCCAGACCTGCCAAAGCTTCCTATTTCTGCGGAGTCCAAGCTTTCTGTTCATCAGTGGAAAGTTGACCCTTCTTACTTCTGTTCTGTTACCCCTTCATGACATGTTCCCAGAAGTACATCCCTTTTCTTTCTGCTATTGGAAAATGGAATACAGAGAAACTCTTGCCTATTTCTATCCAGAAAAATCTTAGACTTCCTTTCTGCTACTCCCAGAATTCCCAGCAGAATACTGAGTAACAGCAGTTACACACATTCATACACATTCACACCTTTCTCCGGGGTTGTTTATTCCACCTGACATTCTCTACCATTTCTTGCTCCCCTTTTAATGATTTAAGAAGAAATGAATCCATTCCTACTTCAGATCTGTAAGAAATCTAACAGATAACCTTTCTCTTAGGACTTGCAACTTCACATTCCACCTAAAGGCAGGAGAACTTCTTATGTTGCTGCTAAACACGTATCCACAATTCATTTGTTTCAACTTGGCAATGAATTAATAGAAGAAAATCCCAAACCCATCAAGGACATGAGAATCAATTACTTCTCCTTTTACATAGCTATTAACCATGCCCAAAGTCCCAATGATTAGCTACCAAGAACATTCCAACTGTCCAGCTTTCAAAATCAGTGCCCCCAGTACTGAACAGCTTCAACTCCTACAGGCACAATCTCCCTTTGGAACTTCTGATATGGTTTCAATTAACCTTTTCCAATAGATTTGACCAGTTAAATAAGTATTTCTGAGCCAGTACCAGAGCTCCTGTGGGTAAATGAGCAGCCTCCCCTGAGTTTTTACTACTGTTCCTTTATGTGCTTTAAAAAGCATTCCCCTGATTCTTCAAAATGAGTCTGAATGAAACCTGGAGCATCTTTTAATGATGAGTATTGTAGGAATAACAGAAACCCTCTCTTCAGAGATCAGTCTGGTTCATGGCCAGCAAGGAACACACACGCTCTGTGCCAAGCTCCAGGAGCTCTCCAGATACCTCACAGCTCAGAAACTCTGAGCCAGAGCCTCACACCAGCTGAGTTTCTAGCACTGGGCTCCTTGTCAGTGCAAAGTAACAAGGTAACAGAAGTTGTTCTCCTTTGCCATTCCAGCACCTCAGAAAACCAATTTCCTGGAATTCTTGTAGCCATTCCAGTGGAGTATTTTTTTCCCCTCCCATTTTTGCTCTTACTAGATGTGCCCTGTCTAACCCATACTTACATGGTGGTTCTTAATCCCATAGCAAACCCTCGATCCAGAATAGGTCTGCAGCACTTAAAGCTTGTAATGCCACTGACCATTATAATCCAAACTGGTTCTTGTATTTCAGCTCCACATCCCAAGACATTACGCACTATTTGAGCAAGGACTACACCATATCTCTATAATACCAATACAGAAGAAGTCTCATGAACACTTACCTGTGTCCTCTGATTCCACGTATGAACAGACATCATTTTCCCCTGAAACTGATTTGTCATCCCTCTTAGTCCTTACTTTCCAGAATGCCCATACTTGAAGATAATGGGATCCTGGGAGCTGCTGGTCATCTTCCCAACCACACGGAGCTCCCATAGCCTGGTTTCCCAAGTTTTAGAAGCCTTCTGGAGGTTGTTGCCTCAACACAGCCTCTGTCATCCCTGGTCATTTGAGGGAAGTTTCTAGGAGTTGCTCTAATTCCCTTGCAGACAGCCTACAGCTCTCGAGTGCAGTTAGTCACCTCTACACCCAGGAAAACCTCCAGTACTTGTTCTCAGTTCCACACACAGCTCCTGCTAAGAAGAGAAAACTACAATGAAGCTGTGTATTTATTTCAGGCATTTCTACTTGAAGCTTGGATCCCGTAGCAGTCCCTTGGCTCATATTCCCAAACCTCTCTCCATACAGTTCAATCCAAAAAAGACCTTTATTTTCCTTTCTCCAAGAGCCACATCACCAGTGTCCTTATTGCTGCCTGTTCCTTCCCAACACCTCCACTCCTACCAAATAAAATCAGCCTCTGGCATAGCTCTATCTGTACAGCTCAGCTTCTGTTCAGCATCTCATGTGGACACTGCTCCCACAAGAAACCCAGCTATCATACTTTAAAAAAAGAACTGCTTTTTATATTATCTTAACTGAAGGGTACTCATAGCATCAACACCCATAAAGATGTACTACAGATTAGTGACAGATCAGAGACCAACAGAATCATGTTGCACTGATTTTTTTCCTGAGTGCATCCCAAGAATGGTAAAGGTACATTGATTTTAGCACCTTCAGGCATAAAAATCACCCTAATTTTGCTCTGTGACTAGAGCAAGGGTAAACTTTAGGCTATCAGCCCCTGGCACTAACACCAAGTGAGTCCCAGGCAGATCTCCTGGTGCAAAGCTCCATCAAGCAGCAGTCAAGCGCTTTCTACATAGGTGAGATTAGCTCCCTCAGTCCTCTACATCAAGAATTAGCCAACCAATTGCTAAGAGTAATGAGATGCTGCCAAAAGCAAACGGCCTAGAGAGTACCCCACCACCTACCAGCAGGTATCAAGATCTAGTGTGTGTCTCACAGTGCGTTGGCCTCTTAAGTTCAGCTTGAAAGAACTGGGATCAGTTGACTACTTCCCATAGAAATCAATCTCCATTTCTCATTTGCAGGAATGTAAAAGGTGACAATAGGAGAAGCAGCCCAAAGCAGAGTCGTTCTCACGCAGAGCTCTTTTCTATCAAGCTTCACCCTAAAGTGACACTTAGCATTCAAGTTGCAATAGATAACCATGCATCCATATCATGAGTTGTAGGTATTTATAATGGGAAATACTAATAAAATATTGACCCCATTTCCATGATCAGCTATGTTCTACTGCAGGATACAAACAGATTATCTATATTAATAAGGACATAGAAAATCAGAAGTGCAATTATTCTTACCTGATTAGGATAAAATTAAAGCACCTGAATGCATAATTAACTGACAAATATTAACAGAGTAATTTTTAGAGTCTAAAGAATCCCTTAAATTAATGTCTTTTAGGCAAATTTCTCTGTCACTGAAGAGTTCTCTTCACTGCAGGTTAATGCTTAGAGGTTAGAAAACACAAACTAATCTAAAAGCCAATATATGAAAATAGCACAGAACAATAACTGCAAAATGCTATTAGTAGATTCACTTCTCAAGTTCCATTTATGTCTGTAATTAAGCAGATAAACAATAACTCTTGCATAACATAAAATTAAGCATACCTTTAAAAGAGAAAACCAGAACGGAGTGCTGCCAGTGTTGCACGTGTTCCACACAGACAGCATGATAATGCTTAATATTACTATAAAATACATGAAAGTTGTTTCCAGAACTGGCACCATTTCATCATATAAGCAATTTTCGTCTCAAACTCCGGCAGAAATACAGCGAGTGCACCATTTCGTCATCTGATTTCAAATGAACTATAACATGATTAGGTTCGTATTTTCATAGACAAAGCTGAACAGATCAAGGGACACTTGGTTTTAAATCATCCATTAAACTTGCCTTATAGGAAAGTGAGATAGAGCTGCAAACCCCCCAAATCAGCCTTATTCATACAACAATCCAATCCACTCTCCATTTTTTGAACTGCCTGTATCAAGGATTTTCATCCATGAGTTCTTTCAGTGTCTCATCCTCCCTGTCATAGCAACTAACAAATACTGAGTGGTTAGGGGCAGGGTACAAGAATTATAATCTTAATGAGACTGAGTAAGTAAAAGAAGTTGGTGAATTCCCAGCAGTGATGATGCCTCCCACTAAAAGCATTCCCCCCCTCTGGAACTATACATTACTTCTACTGAAGTTATCACACTATCAGCTAGGTTGGAAAAGACCTTGAAGATCCAAGTCCAACTGTTATGCCATTCTCCTGTGTGGTAGGCTACTTCACTGTATGGGCTGCTCATAAAAGTTTCTTCCCAAGAGATGATAATAAAAGCAATAATAAGAAGTAGAAATTTTGATTTCTTGCAGAATCAAGTAATTTAACCAGTTAGCTCTCCAATGCCCTTGTTTCCACAGCCATCACTATCCTAGCGTAGTAGCTCCATGACCTGATGTTACCTATGATAGTAAAATTTACCTGAATTTCACGTTGTCCCTTCAGTCACTCCAGTTTACACTTGCCACATAAAGGGTAATGAGAGACGTGCTCCTCAGATGACCAAAGCATCCTTCTTCTCACGCTACAGAAAATGCAGACATATATGAACCACTCATGATCAGATGAAAGAAGAGCAAAAGTGAACAGTTCTCCAACAAACCTGTCCGACACAGCCAGGGCCACCTCTTCTAGAGACTCACAAATGCTCACCCAAGGCATTCATTCAAGTGCTGTTTAGCACACCCTCCCGCAGAACCAGCACGTCTCTCCAGGGTCAGAATGGATGCTTTGGATGTGATGTATTTGTGCAAAAATAACTGCGCAAATAGGGATGATGTTGGGTTTGGGGTTTTCTTCACACTTAATAAGCGAAGGGATTGAAAAGTACCCAGCAAACCTCAGTTTTGTCCTAAAACCTTGGTTCTTTGAGTTGTCAGTCCTATTGCAACTGCTTTCATTTCTGCCTGATTTTCAAAGGAAACTACAGTTATACTACACAATTCTTCTCCGACTTTTTAACTCCTTTCAATTGAACTGAGAGGTTAACAGCCTGAAAGAAACCAAGTACCTACAGCTTTGATGAAAACAGGGGCAGGGAAGAAAAATGCTATTGAGACTTCAATGATTTCTGCAGAGAACACAATCAATATGAACTCACCTGGGAGAGCACCATCATGCATGTGTCTTCTGCAAGGAAGTCCACAGGAAGCAAGACTTCACTAACCATGCTGCCCAAGGAACTACTTGTAATGCAATATCCACAAGAAAGCTAGCTTTTTATTTGCTAAACCACTTCTTTGTCTTCATGGACTGCTTTTTCCTTGCAACTGAGTCGTCTGATTCCAACAGCTGTATACACTTCACTAACTTTTTAGACACTGATAGGCATTCTTTAAAGGACTTTGTTTCCATGCATATTGTTCTCCTGTGTCTGCTTCATTTCCCTTGGAGGGCAGGAACATGCACCACAGCGTGCATCTTGATGACTTCTGTGGCCCAGGGGCTCAGAGGCTTGCCCATCTCTTTTTACAACAAATGCAAGCAAACTCTCAGTGAACAGACAGCTGCAACATCCTTCCAAAAGAACAACCTTTGAAAGTATCTGTTAACTTGTCTGAACACAAGATTTCCTCCTACCCTTCAAACTAAGTGACTGATTGACAGGTAGGCAAAAGCATTTGCTTTGACAGAATCAGACTGTCACCAGTTTTCATGTTCTCTGCTGTCTGAACTGTATCAAGCTGATCAGATTTGTAATTCTCCCGCAGCAAATCAAACCAAAGCAAAAAGCCTCCAGTCCTTTCCTACACTGGACTTGATTTGTCCAATGTAAGTTAGTGAGCAGCACATAGAACTATGATAAAAGTCCATTGCATAAAATGCTTTTTACAACTCCTGAAACACAGATATCATCCAGCTTCTTAGAACAACTTCATTTGGTAAGAAGATGAGCACAGATAGAAGACAACTGCAACTTATCTGATTGTAATTTGCTCTTTTTTCACTTGGCTGTTGCAGAATGCTGGTTCTCACCAAATAATTCACCAAGAAGCTATCAGGCAATAATATTCAAGAAAATACATGAGCTTATATCCAAGTGGAACTGGCAAACACTGACCCTACAAACACCTTTTCTTATGCACCACCACAATAGCTTGGACAGTAGGAAGGCACAATTTGGACAAGCTGCATCTGATCTTGCCAGAAAGATAACCAGAATCGTGTGCCTCAGTTATTTCTGCAGTCACACGCAGTTTGGGATGACATGGTTAGGTATGCTATTCACCCCAGATCAACAGCAAGCATACGCAACTGATTGATATGCATGCTGGATAAGGCCCCAGCTAGACTTTAATGGCTAAGATTGTGATAGAGGATTTGTTCTGAAGTACCTCGCTATTCTCTTTCCAGAAGAGTGAAGCATTTTAAAGTAAAGATCTGGCTGAAGAAAGTAAAAATCCATCTGGCAAAACCTTGCAACATTATGATTTGCAGAGAGACACTGATGACATTTTCTTATACCATACATTTCAGATCTATCATACAGAGTAAGGAGAGAATGTCTGCATCTTCTCAAGGCTTATACTCCACTGACACACGGTTTTTCAGCACAGATATTTTTACTGAGAACAGCTCAATTCTGAAAACTATAATTTAAAATACATATTATTTCAATATTTGAAATAGCTTTGGTTTTATTCTTCTTTCGAAGAGTGAAATTTCATCCCCACGTTCATTTCAAGTGACAGAAAATTCCCCTTTGTCTCCAGAAGTAATTTCAAAATAACACAGAACAGATTTGCAAAACCTGTTTAACCCAGTCGGATTTCTACCGTGTCTGAAGTACTCCATGTGCTACACGTAAAAGCCTCATTAAGAAGACCTTTTGCAACTCTCTCATTATATACACCTCGGTGAAAAACCAACATGCAACGTAAGTATCTGAGACACTCCGTATCAGGAAGATTACCAAACACCTCAAAAACTAAGAAACCCTCAAACAGCCTACAACTTGTTTTGCATTTGGTATCTCAAATAGTAAAACCTACTAATTCTTACAGGTCGCTTCAGCTGCTTTTCTAGTGTACATACAGAGATATGATTGCATGGGCTGAGTATGAAACTGGAAATCACAGTGTCTTACCTAATGATTTGCCAGACCACACTATGGGAACTAACCAAACTGTACCAGTCTTCCCCTGGTACAGCAAAGAAATTGGTTTATTACTGAATTGATCAGATGTATTCAGTTAACAAAGAATACATGAGGCATTTGGTTTTTAGGAGTGAGGTTTGGAGAGCAGTAAAGTACACGTTTAGTTACATGCTGAAACAAATTGAAATGGCGTTGCTAGTTACTGACAAAGCATCTACTACTGGACAATTTATCTAGTCTTGCTAGAGAATGGTATCAGGTAAAACAGAAACCAAAGGACATTCATAATTAGAAATAATTAGTATCCAATCCTCCCATGGCAAATAGATCTTGCATGACTTAATTTGTACAAAAGCTAAAGGTGAGGAAATTTGAAGAGGCTATAGAACTTACTGGCTTCTCAAATGACAGAGACTTGACAGAAGTCTTGAGAGGCACAAGACTGAAGTCTGTATATAGACTGCTCTGACATTTTAATTCAATCAAGATATCTATAGACGCACAGACAGGAAAACCAGATCAAGTGCAAACAGGAATCTGTCAGCTATCAAAGAAAATACTACAATTGCCTTTACCTTAGGTTTCTAATCAGTTTCAATTCTCCACTTAGGTGTTTTTGTGCATTTTAGAACAAAAACTAACATTCAAAATAACACCTGAAGTTTTGTCAGGCCACGAGTGACATGAGTTTTTCCTTTACATCAACAGTCTAGCATTTATAATCAAATAAATGGAGATGGGGAAGTCAGCAGATGAACTCCTGAGGAATATTAAGTATATGGTTATCCTCGTACTCAAATCTGTGTTTGATACTCCTTTTATAGAAATATCTTCATATAAGCTTTCAAAGCAAAATTAATCATGCTTTCTAGCAGGCCATTATGAAAAACCACCACTGTGTGAGACAAAACTCAAAACACTGAAAAACAGGGATTGCAACACAGATTCTAACTAAAAGACTATTACTTTAACATGATTTCTTCCCCAATCTCTCACGCTTAACCATGCAGGTATCACAATTAATTTCACATTCCTCGGAATAAGTTATCAGTACGTAAAGGTCAAGAAATTATCTGCTCTTAATGCATGAATTGCTTTCTCCTTCTTGCAAGAGGATGGCTACTTCTGGCATCTTTTGCAGGAAAGCTTTAACGTTTTAAGTTTGCCAAATTAGACATGTTATCTTCTATCAGCACCTGCAGTTTACTATTGGTTTGCTCAACAGTCCAGTGCTTTCTTTTAATTCTATTTCAAGAGAGGAGGCACAAACTCCAAGAAAAGAGCTGTAAGTCCTGAGCTCTCAAATTCCTTTTGTAGCTCATCCAGTGTTGAATATTCTTTGACTTCAAACGTCTGAAACCTGAAATTGCAAAAGGGGAACTCATGAAGCCGCCCAGATTTGTCAGAATGTAATTCTCAATTCTGTTACTTTTCCATCCACGACACTACTACATTATACCTTTTCTGCTGTGCCTGTACTTTCGTCTCACACAGTACACTAATCATTTTCTCTTTGCATTTCTTTCCGCTTGAGTCCACATCCACCTTAGAAGTTTTCTGCAGAATCAAGTACTCCTAAGTGAAAAAAAAGAGTAAAATATTAAATGTCACCTTAATAACTCTGAGGTTGAGTAAAATGCAAAAAACTACACAAAACATACAAGGTTTTTTCAGCATATAGCAACCAAACTTTGAAAGTGTCCATCCCATAAAGCGCATGACCGTTTCTAGTCATCAGCTTGAACTCACATACAGTCTTCAGTGATGGAGAGAACATGAGTTTGAAAAGACTAAACATTCTCCTTTCAGATCGCCACAAAAAGCTGCCTAATGCAGGGGGGGTTCTTAAATACAGACAGAAGTTCAAAGCCCAGGTGTGCACCAGGACCACCATGTGGTCTAGGGCAAGAAAAGAGACAGTACTGAGCTAGGAATGTATCTGCTATTTGTTTCTAATCACAAATTTTCTGTTTTCTGAGGCATATGGGAAATACAGGGGACTGAACCTAGGCATATTACAATCAGGACACACAGGGAATATAGGGGTCTAACTACAGTGGGAAGCAAAGCAATACAGGTCACAGGTCTACAGGTATCACTGGTTTCTTTCTCACAGAATACCTTTTTTTTCCTTAAATACAGCATGAAGTTGCTGGGTCTTCCTATTCTTCTAATGATCAATTTGCCTCCAAATTGTTAATCTTAGAAAAACACACACAAAATATTCAGACACCTAGGTTTCAGTGGTAAATCAATAGAACTAGTCAACATTCATTGTTCCTGCACCTTAATGTTGCTCCTGTCACCCTGAAGAAGAATCAATATTATCTTGCCCATGAACATCAGTCTTCCAGTCAGCCTTAGATCCGAAGCCCATTTTTCCACAGTTTTGACGTATTTTGCCTTGGCTCTCATGTGATCTAAATGCAAAAGGAGCATCCAGATACCACCCTCTGCACTTGTTCCTTTTGACAAAGTAGTTTTTTCATGGCTAGCTGTTGCTGATTGCTTAATGACATATTTAAGATGCTGCTGTATCCAAAGAATCAGATCGTGTACCATGGGTTCAGAAAGATGCTTCTTTGCTTGTTCAAGTAATTTATCTTTCACATCTGTACACTGGGCCCTTGTAAGCTGGTCTGAGCTAACAGAAATATCTGGTAGAGTCGATGGATAATTGACTGGTAAATGAAATAGCAGCTTTAAGAGTACATCTGTATCCAGCAGTTCTTTCACACTGATTTGAATCCGAAATGTGATCCCATGCGTCTCTAGAAAGAATCAAAAAATCAACATGAACAGATTGCTTTTAGCTGAAATACATATGTATTACTAATTCATGGCATTTTCTTTAACAGTTCAACTCAAGTGCCTGCCAGTCTATATAAAATAAGGGGTGGGGGGGGTTCTTGCAGGGTGGGAGGTTGCAGCCAATGGCTCAAGCTAGACTTGCAGGGAATCCTGAAATGAAACACTTCCATATGATACTAGAAGGAAAGTTATTAACACATTCTGAAAAGCATTCACACCTTTTGGCTCTTTCAAAGTCTAGACAAGCCAGTAATAAAGAACTGCTTCTCTTAGAAACACGTTAAGTCAGCTTCTACAGCTCAATAGCAGCAGCGAGGACAACTGAAAATAGACTCTTCTGGATGGACTCAGCACTGCCCTAACTTTGCTCCTACAGAAATCTGTAAGACTTCTAACACCAACAGGAATGCAAAGCAGATAGACTTGCACTGGGTGTTTTTTAAGACAACCGCTCAGAAGTAGTTCCACACTAAAGAGAGACATGGAATATAAAAAATGAAGATTCTTTGCCCCCTACAACTTTCAGATAAAATCCGCTTAAATCTGTTCTGCCAACTTCTCTACATGTGCAACAGTTGAACATCTCTGTTGTACATCTGACCCTAGATGCTACATACATACATGCATATATATGCATATACTTACATACACGTATGTGCATACACCCACATATCTACTCAAACCCTGTTGTTGGTCTACGTTAGAACAGCATTAGTTTCAGAGTGAAAGAGATACATACAGTATGTAGCAGGAAGGGCAGGAGGCATTCTCCTGATAAATCACACATCAAAGATGCTGAGAATGAAAGTTATGTATGGTAATTCCTGCCATAAAACCTTCTTGACTAGAACACGATTCATGGGAAAACAATACAAAACCTCATCAAGTGAAGACTGGGGACAAAGATTGAACCTACTTTTGGTCCTCTGCCATGAAGAAACAGGGTATCAGATAAAAGAGAATCTTCTTCAGATGTTCTCTGCTTCACCCCTTTGATGCCTTCTAAGCCTTTTACCCCTTTCCTTTAAAGAAATAGCTAAAATGTCTGGTTGATTCATTCTACAAGGGCAGGGGAAGCCAGATCTGAAAGGCAGATTAGAGCCAAGTTTCAGAGGAGCTCTTCTGAAGTGACTTGCCTTCTCCCTCTACCTTATTTTACCTTCCTTTACATGATAGTCAATTGAATTATGTTTTAGTATTGCTGATGCTGCTAACCAACCTCAGTGCTCTCTCTGATCTTCTATTTGAACCCTACTAAGTAAGTGAAAGAAGCTAAAAGTGACTTGAACAGACAGAAGCACCTTAGCGAGCTTAGCCAAGGGCCTGTTCCCAAACCTCCTTCCAGGGTCACAGGAAGAACTTTTTCTAGGTCAGAGCAGCCACCAAATGAAATAAGCAAACCCTCAAAACCCAATACTCAAACTCTAACGTTTACCATGAAACAAACATCTGCAAACCACTGCTACCTAAGCAGAGTCAAATCCAGTGCTGAAAGCAGTGGATGCAAACCCAGTGAATTAACTGAAAATTACACCCAACCATACCCATACCTACAGGCACGACACATCAAAGCCTCATTCGCTGCCATCAGGAGGTGGCTCCCAGCCTTCTACGATGCTATGAAAGGTTCCAGATTATTTTTAAGGCAAGTTTATTCCTCAAAAATGCACCTGCCTCAGAAGAGACTCCAGTTTCCACAGCATCTATCTGGCAGCAAGCAGCCCTTGCTCCCCTGGGAGTAACTATGCACAAGGACCTTAACCTTCCCGTTCCAGTCTGTCTTCTGCTGCCCTGACAAAATGTTTCTTAATGGGCAGCAGCAATGCTCTGTAATAGTGCAATTCCTCTACCACTAGGGTACGCCCAGTACACATAACCTCACACACAACAAGGAAAGCCTGCACTGCACCTTCTGGGGCCCCCAGCACCCTCCTGACCACCACTGTCGTGTGCTTGTTACCCACCTCCTTCAGCTGCGCCTTGCACAGGGCAGCCGCGCCAGGTACACAGCCAAGCTGCCTTCGGCTGAACAATTATATTCCTGCTTGTGAATCGCTTCATTTTAAACCATGCTGCCAAGATTGTAAAACTGCACTGCCTATAAATGAGTTGAAGAACACTATTGCCAGCTTAATTACAGTGACAGAAAAACACCTGATAATCTGCTAACCCTCCTCGGGTTCTTTCACTAGCTTGTCATACCAGATCTCACCAACTCTGAAGTAACTAAGGGATAAAGAGCCAGGCCAGCCTTGTCCTTTGGCAAGGGCCTCCTGTTGCAGCAATCATATCTTTAAGCCTGCAACAATCTCACACCTTTCTTTCCCTGCGATGATGAACTAACCCAAAGGAAGCAGCATGGCCTCGAATCCCAAGGTGTGCGTATCACCCTGATCCATGCTCATTACATCTGCTTCAGACTTACTTCTGACAAGGAGAACTGGTTTGAAACGTTTGTGGGGATACAGCACCTAAAGTTTATGTCTCCATCCCAGCGTCCATCCCATTTTCTGCACTGCAGATGCCTGGCAGAACAAAAAGCAGAGCACCCCGCATAATGAGGCTCTGGAGCAGTACCTCCTTTGTTTGCACAAGTCTGAGTTGTCTTCCCAGTGAAACAGTGATGATTTCTGAAATAAAAGCAAGGGTATGACCATTCTGCTGGCATTTAATGTGTTAGTAAGACTGAACTCTGTGCATTTTAACTAGTTTTCCCTATGGCTGCATGCTTATCAGTATATTTAGCTCTAGCATCCTTGAGATTTTTTCTTATGTTCCATGTCAAGCAGACAGACATCCCCCTCCTCTCCTGCCCAAAGGCATTTTATGCAACACATGCAGTCTATTTTTACATTCAGAAAATGGCACCTACTAATGTACACGCTTCGAATATATATTTTTATAGGAAGCTTGGTGAGCAAAACAGAAGAGAACAGATTAACAAGTACATTATGGATTTCCATCTGTAACACCGATCTTTGTAAATAGATACGGAAGGTAGAGAAGATAGGCTGCAATTAGTTTATTTAAATGCAGCAACACACTGGTTTTGATAAAAACACATTTCACATTCTGAATACTTCAATTGTTCAATTCCAGAAAACCAAAGTTTTTAGCTTACCAAGAGACATGCAAAAGCATTCTCCTGCATTCATCAAAACTGTAAGTCCCCAGTGGCCTCCTTTTTGACGCTGTGGGTCTACACACAAATTACTCTTAACGTACTAGAGATGGCATAATGCAACAGTCTTCCTGGAAGTTACTTCTGTGCCTCATTTGTCAATGACAATTTGTATGGTTTGAAGACATAAAGTAAAGGTGAGTTAGCAGTATACAAACTAAAGGATTCTGCAGCTCCAATGCAAACAAGAAGTAAATTCCCAAAGTAAGAAAACTACCAACAATCACTCTTGTAAGCAATCTTTGCTATTCCAGCAGAAAACTGTGGAAAACCATCAAATACACATGATCCTAACATATGTGCACGGCCTGGCTAAAGGCCTTGCAAGGTCACATACTATCAATATAAATACAACAGCCTGTTCCTGCTGTGCACTTGTGGTGCTTCCCTTTATGTTCCAGGAGGGTTTCTAGGCCTTTTACATCCCAGGAACTTTAGCATGACCCCATTTTCCTGCATATGAAGCAGAGAGAAGGATGCACACATATTTCTGTAACAGCTTTGGAGGCACAAACGTGCAGATGCAATGTTCAGATATGTTCACGTTTTAAAGTGAAACGTCTGTTAGGCCTGGATGCTGCATTCTCAAAGGATGCCTGAAATAACAGCCCTGAACTTCTTGACTTTTCAGAAAATAAAACTCACTTGAAACATTTCATCGGTCGGGTTTTAAAAATGGAACTCTAAAAGAACCCCAATCTCCAACTAAAATGGCAGAATTACAGCCCAACACTGGAGCAAGAGCTGTGTTACGGAAAGCTAGACACAAAGCAATCCTGCTTGTAGACTACCCCAGTTACTTGCGCTCCATTCAGACACTCATGCCTTCATCCCTCTCAGGCTGCCTGTGCACAAAGTCCTCTTTTCAAATCATCACTTGCTGTTCTGTGTAAATCTATTTCAACTGTTTTAAATACAAGTTTGAGGTTTATTCAGTTAATTTCCTAGTGACATTTTTTGCTCAAGTGAGTCAAAAGCAGCCACGTTGTTTTATACCAAAGTGATTTTCACAGCATCACAGAATGGTTGAGGTTGGCAGGGATCTCCAGAGATCACCCAGTCCAATCCTTGCCAAGGCAGGGCCACCCAGAGCAGGGCACACAGGGACATGTTCAGGTGGCTTTGGGATAGCTCCAGAGAGGGAGACTCCACATCCCCCTGGGCAGCCTGTGCCAGGGCTCTGACACCCTCATGTAAAGCAGCTCTTCCTCATGTTGAGGTGACACTTGTCCTGTGTTAGTTTATGGCTATACGGTATATGACCATAAGCTAAATGTTAATGTAGTATCATAGAGAATCACATCTATCTATATGGTGTATGACCACAAGGTATATGTTAATGTAGTATCATAGAGAATCACATCTATCTATATAGTATATGACCATAAGGTATATGTTAATGTAGTATCATAGAGAATCACATCTATCTATATGGTAGATGACTATAAGGTATATGTTAATATAGTATCATAGAGAATCACATCTATCATACAAAATGCACGGTCACAGCATGTTCTCTATAATAGAGAGCACATGCACATTATCTGTGTGTATCTCCAACAAATCTAGATGAGAGTTCCCATCCATTTATGCTCTGTATCTGAACAGGCCCTCAAGACTCACATATCCCACTTGGCGCTTCCCGTCAGGCTGACAGTAACTGCTGTTGGAACTACCGAGATTTACTGTGCCTTGATGGCAGGCCATCTTCACAACGCTGTTGAAAGCCACGTTCCACCCTAAGTGACCAGCAGGCAGCAGGGGATGGGAGCACGCACTGCACACCTCAGGCTCCCACCCTCAGCACCCTCCAAACCCACAGCCACACCACACCGCTGCGGCTGGAGAACACGGCCCATGGTAAGGCCCAGGTTACCCCCTCACCCCAGAAAGACAGAGATGCACCCAGAGCTTCTCACACACTGCAGCACCTGCACCCCTGTGCAACGCCACAGGGTAAATACCCACTCTTGTTACATGCAGGAGATGCTTGGTCTCTGCCCATGGCAGGCGGGTTGGAACCGGATGATCTTTAAGGTCCTTTCCAACTTAAACCATTCCATGATTCACCTCAGTAGGCTCCAGCCCATTCCCGCCGCTGCCCTTCACCTATTGCCAGTTCCAGCGTGCACCGCAAACAGCTGCGATTGGGAAGCTCGCTAATAACAAACGAGCAGGATCCGACGGGATTTGTCCCCTACAGAGAGTGAGGGCCCCGGGACGGGCGGGAACGGGCCCAGCCTGGGCGCTAACACTGACAGCAGGCGCCTGAGCCCGCGCTGCCCCGCTCGGCAGCTCCCCGTGAGCCGCTTCCCCTCGGGGCCGGACCGGAGCGGGGCAGCGGCCGGATCACCCCGGCGAGACCCTGCCAAGCGGGACGACGCGCGGCCGCCTTCACCTGAGACCGCCAGCACCTCACAGGCGTCCGGCTCGCAATAGATGGCGGCGAGAGCCGAGAGCTCCTCCAGCGCCAGCTCCGACATGGCGGCGGGGCGGGACGGGACTTCCCGCCGCCTCCGGGGCCTGGCCTTTGGGGCCGGGGCCGGGCCTCGGGGCCGGTGCCGCTGAGCGGCCTCGTCCCGCGTTGCCGCTGGGCTCCGGGAACCTCGGAGGCAGCGATCAGCCGCGGGAGGCAGCGATCGGCCGCGGGCAGCGGCAGCAGCAGCAGCAGAGCCGGCGGCGGGCAGAGGCGCCTTCCCTCAGCGCCGACCAGAAACATGGCGGCCGCGTGAGGCGGCGGCGCCCTCTCCGAGCCGCGGGAACCGGCGCCTCATGGCAGCTCCGCACACCGAAGGGAGCAACCCGCCCGTCCTCGGCGTGTGGAAGTCAACCCGCGTCCGTGAAGCTTGACCAGAATACAGGTTTACGTTGGTTAGAGTCAACTGTTGTGGCACCATGGCTCTGTTAGCCGACGGGTCTCCTCAGCCCAGGTATAACCACCTCCAAAGCAATAGGCGGCATCTCCCTCATTACAGGTAGCTTTTAAAAGGAAGGGAGGGTGGTCTACTTTTATTAGGCAACACATCGTGCTAATTTTAATGCCTTAAATTCTGTTCACATAACAAGAAACGTCGGAGTGCTGAGCTGGGAATGAGGGACGTAACGAAGATGGGAGCTGCCAGCAGCACTGCCAGGTAGGAGACCATGCTGCTGTCAGGAGGCTCCGCTGGAAATTAGCCTTAAAAGTGCCTCATTCTATTATTAAGAACTTCCTTGCCCCTGGTTTTCCCCCACCTCCACTTTGCATATTCCATTTTACACGTTTAAATAAAAGAAGTCGATGTAAATGTCTTTTAAATTGACACTATCACAAGACATTGAGGTCCCCATGAATAAGTTACTGCACTCTGACATTTGGAAGTCATCAAAGGAGACAGTAGAATGTCAGCTTGATATTTTTCACGCTAGGAAAATATCAGCTTCATGTCAAAGATCTGAATTCCATCTTAATGTAATAAATTTCATTGTATTCACAGACTGGTGAAAATGCTAAATATTTAAATTGGAAATGAACTTCTACAGTCACAGCCTGGCCTTCATATTCCACCATTATTAAATTGGAGTTCAGGATCTTATTCTCCCCCGCTCTCTTTCTTTTTCCTATGGTTTCTTCAAACATTGCAGTGTTTGATAGAGTAACAGCAGCCATATTCTGTGCTCTAAAAGGATGCTTTCTATCAGTGTGGCAAATACAAGTTCAGAAAGAACCCTGTGCTTTTTAGAGTCAGCCTGTATTAGAGCAGCTCTAGCATCCCATCCTAAATCAATGCGCCAGTGATGATACCAGCATTTTCCACTTTGCCTGAGAAGGCAAACAGAAAGCAACCTTTCATAGGCAGGTAAGATTCATCTTCCCAGTGTTATTTGCTAAAGTAGTATCCTTTGCTTTCCACTCACTACAGCTGTGGCCCCAATCAATTAGGTGCTGTGCCAACAACCACTAGTGATTTTATAGAAAACTCTGTCTTTGTACCTGTTTTCCTGAGTGGTAAATAAGAGGAGACAGACATTCTGGGGACAAAATGGAAGTTTGGAACATCTATCTACATCTTTTAACCATCATTTCCACGCCAGCCACTCTCCCATCTCAGCAACCACTGCTCTAGAAGGCATTAAAGAACTAGGAAGAGTCTAAAAGCCACTGCGGTTGCCCATTTTGGGGTCACAAGACAGAGACGAACAAGGAACCCGTAACCTCACCTCCGCAACACAAGTCACGTCCGCCTTTTGGCTCTGCAGCAGGTCCTGTGTTTTCTGCTCCAGCAACGCTGACAGCTCTTATGCAGCCAGAAGGGTACTCTTGCCACCTAAACCTTTTTTAAGCAGACCTAAGCAGCACTGATGTTTTTCAGATACCAAAGAAAGAAGCCATTATTTCTGCAATAACAACTCTCGAGTGTAGCCACAGTAGTAAAGTTTTCCCAAAAGTGGCTTGTACCTAAAATGGCAAAGAGAAAACAACATGAAAACCTGTAAAAATACTCCAAATAAGCTAAAGGGCAGAAGTTTAAAGGCATCAAGAGAAGCAACCCCTGTAATTGTGAGAGACTGTGGTAAACCAGAGATGTTTCTCCTCACTGTTCTCAAGCACAGGTAGTAAAAAAGTTTGCAGCATCTTTTCCTTTTGCCCCAAAGCATGTTTTTTGAAGTTGGAATAAATACATTTAGCAAAGAAATGATGCTGCAAACTAAAAGCTGCCAGTGTTTGTATGGCTTGTTCTGAGGCTCAATTCAACATTTGCATGAGGCTTTGCTCTTTGGTTCTTGAAAACGAGCTAATGAATTCACATAAAAATACCTCTATTGATAGAATACACACATAAAAATATATGGTTTTATGTAAAAAAACATTCTCTAATTTGAGGAAAAAAATACAAATCAGAGGGAAAATCTTTTCTATTGCTTTTCCTTTTAAGTATTTTAGAAGCAAGCCTTTCAAGGATTTGTGCTTTAGCAATGCTTTTTAAAGGCACTTGCATTTATCCTCCAAGCGTCAAACTGCTCTAAGTCAGTTCCCCAAGACATTTAATCTTTTGGCAGATGGAAACTCATTTTGAAAGTCTACTAATGATCAATTAAAGCATTAGCTGTCTCTATAGACAGGAGGTTTATGGGGTCGCAGGCTTCAGAAGCTGGAGGCAAGAGCAGCAGCATGATAGAAAAACAGCTAAAACTTTCTATAGTTACCTCAAAACCGGCAGAACATCAGAAAACAAAAATCATCACTTGGGTTTTTTGGTCATCATATGTTGAAAAGAAATGCGATGTTTTCTATTTCATAAGAGAGGCCATGGTTCAAACTAAGCTTCAGCAAAGGAAACTGTTCTTTTAATTATTTTTCTTTTTTAATGAGGCCTCATAACAATCCCAGTACTTCCCATGAATTTCCATTATCCTTTGAAAACTGGGTTTCACTCAGACTCCAGTCATAAAAACATGTACCCAAGCTGCAAATATGCAGCCATGTTTTGTAAGTCGCTGCCTTTGGGATGAGTGATTCACTCGTAAGCAGCTCCCTTACAGAGCCAGGCTGAGAACATTGGGGCTGTTCAGCCTGGAGAAGGACTCTTCATCAGGGACTGTAGCGATAGGACAAGGGGTGATGGGTTCAGACTGAAACAGGGCAAGTTCAGGTTAGATCTAAGGCAGAAGCTGTTCCCTGTGAGGGTGCTGAGGCGCTGGCACAGGGTGATGGCCCAGAGAAGCTGCGGCTGCCCCATCCCTGGCAGTGTTCAAGGCCAGGTTGGACACAGGGGCTTGGAGCACCCTGCTCCAGTGTGAGGTGTCCCTGCCCGTGGCAGGGCATTGGAACTGGATGAGCTTTAAGGCCCTTTGCAACCCAGCCTATCCTGTGATTCTATGTAAATAATGCATCATTTCATACAGACTCAAGGCCACACATTTAGGTTTGGAGGCAAGGCTAGTACTCTGCCCTAAAGCTTCTATAGAATCCGACATACAAGTAGTAAGTCCAAATAGATGCATCTGTCACATTCATAAGAGAATTTAAGATTCTTTCTCTAGGAGTTTGACAAGCCTTTTTTTTTCTTGAAGGAGATGCAGATAAAAGTGATTAACTATCTAATGCAAATGAAAAATGATCCTTCTTACAAAATGGACATAGCTGGTTTGCCCATAGGTACCTGTTATTAACATTGCCAAGAGAATCAATACTTACTCGATTCACTGCATGTAGAGCTTTGCCTACAGTTTACCTTGTACAGAGTAAGGCAGAATAACAAACAGAACACACTTCTTTTTTCGGTGACAGAAAATACATGAAGTTGCCTACTAAAACTTTGTAGAAAACTAGCAATGCTATCTATTTTTAAAGAGAACATACCTAAAGATACTTGTGGGTAAGGAAAGGCATGATACTGAACACATAAGCACAGCTTATGAGCAGTATATTCTACCCTCACAGTAAGTTCAGCTTCCACATCAAGTACATCTGCTTGTGGAACATGACTACATGGATTTGCCTCCGGGCGTAAGCAAAGAGAGAGAAAGAATTAAAGTGTCATTTAACTCAGTAAATGTTGGGGACAGATCTCTTTCAAAAGTAAAGGAATGGTGTTTCTGAAAGGGGCATTTCTGCCCTCTAGAAAGAAACACAGCACTAGGAAGAGCAGTGCTTCTTAGTTTACCAGTTCCTGCAATTTTAGCTGCTGAGCTACAGGAACCTTAGGATCTGCAGCTCCATCTTTGAACCTGGGCACATTAAATATTATTCCCCGCACTTTGCCACTAGAGTGAACAAAAGAAGTGGGAGTGCATAAGACGACAGACTATTCATGGTGGTTTTCAGAGCACCCAGAGATCCTTTACCACTCTCACACCTTTTGGAAGCAGAACAATACTCACCATCGTATTTCAGACTTTAACTCATTGTTTACAGAACACATTAAAGTCCTCATAATAAATACATTATGTAAGCATTTCACACTAGACTAGCCTTCGTCTTTCACACCAGAACTCAAAAATGTTAAGTCTGGAACACTTTGCTTTGGCAGTAAAAACCAGTCACAATCAACAAGGGGCACAAATACCTTCCTCTCAGCAAGACAGTTTCTTCTGTAGCAGAGCAAGGCAGAAATCCTAGAGCTTAACTGAAAAGTTAGCCAGGATTGAAGCTAGCACTGTTGGCAGAGTATGAAAGGAAGGTGTAAAGCTGTTTCTAGGGGACAGTGAAATAGATGATAGATAGATAGATAGATAGAGCTACAGCTCCCCTTTTCAAAATGCCATAGGATGACTAAAAGTGAGTAGGAACTCCAGGCATTCCAGCATGACAAGCCTGTGAATTACTCTCTAATTACAGGGCATTTTTGTTGGCCAGATGCTAACAAGACGTACTGTGGAACAGCAGAGAGTTGGGCCAACGTTACCAAGTAGGGAGGGTGTTGTTGGCACACAAACCCCTTGTTGGGTGCCTCGCTACCCTGGCATCACCCTAACTGCAGGGCAGTCGCTATCTGCCTGCAGCAATGCAATGGCAAGAGGTCAAACCCAGGTATTTGATTGCAGAGGAGCCTCCTGCTCCAGGGATTAAAGATCAGTACTACCCTTGACTATGTATGTATGACCCAAGACCTGATTACAGTTGGAGTGTTAATGCAGGGGTCTTTCTCCATCAATCAGCCACAGACTTGCAGTTCCTGAGCACCAGAATATCCCTGAAGGACACATCTTCAGGGTAGGCCTGAACAGCTCTAACTTGTTTCAACTGCAAGAGTCAAACACAACAGATCAAGTGGGGCTTTGGCACATTATAGCAGAGCTCAGGTGAACTTCAGATGTGTAAATACACAACTGATTTAGTGACAGTGACCATATTTTCCCTTTTGAACATGCACAAGGTTAACCTGGTTTGGGATCCTGGGTTCTAAACGTCTGTTTCAGCCTGACTGGGCACCTGCTGCTGCTGCAAAATCCCCTGAAAGGGCCTGACCAGGATATACCTTCACTTGTTTGAGTTTCATGAGCTCCCTGCACCTTTCCATACTTACAAAGACAGGACGTAAGTTATTTCTGCAGGTACATGCATTAACTTGAATCTAGCCTAAACAACAGTTCTACTGCTCCAACATTCCCCAAAGGGTAAAAGCCCATCAACTTGTATCAGGTTTTCAAGTTGACATTAGAATTCTGATCACTCTGACACCCATCTTCTGAGAAACAGTGAACTGCCAACATCAGGCATAAAGTAACCCAAACCAAAAAGGGAAGACTCCATGTTTGCTTCCTTCAGTCTCACTGCTTGTAGATATTACATTAATTTTGACTTCAAGGACTGTTAAAAAAAATGCTGTAATTCCTTGCATTGCTTTGTTTAGAAGCTATCCAGACTCGGGATGAATATATTTGTTGTCATACGCTCTTCTGTTGAGTGCTGCTGCACTTGAATTCAGTCTTTGGCTCTTCTGTATTCACCTAAATAAATAAGTAGTATATCTAAAGATGTGATTAATTCTAACAGACTACCATCTCATATGACACATGCTCATCTCAGTGACTCTTACAGCTAAAAATAGTCACCAAATACCAACGTTAAGAAAAGTATGTTTATTTGTCATCAAACAGAAAGCAGAATCAAAGGGGTACATTTCACTAAGGGCAGCACGGAAACAGCCATTTTCAATCCAGGCATGTGGCACGAGACACCTTTCGCCAGAGTCAGCAGCTATCACAATTTCAGCATCACACCTCCCCAATCAACCAAACTCATTCTCTGGAAGCTCCTGATGCACTCCCTCCACTGGTGTGCTATTTCCCTCTTTAGCTGCGAGAAATACACAGCTCTGTGTGTGCCAAGTTACTGATGCACGATCCACCCAACCAACACAACCCACCTCAAAACGAATGAGCCCCAGTCTTC
Source organism: Agapornis roseicollis (assembly GCA_002631895.1). Taxonomy (NCBI): domain Eukaryota; kingdom Metazoa; phylum Chordata; class Aves; order Psittaciformes; family Psittacidae; genus Agapornis; species Agapornis roseicollis. The sequence continues at coordinate 281,695 of NDXB01017724.1, forward strand.
ACTGTTACAAGAGAGAGAAGCAGCTCTATTCACTATCAGATACACTTCATCCAAGCTCACACACTTCTCAAATCTTATACAGGCATTGCTTACTCAGATGATTTTTATTTCCCCAAAACTCATTTATACATATATATATATATGCATGTATGTATGAATCACTAAAAAGCAATTAAGGAGTGGATAAGGGTAAAAGTGTGTTTTTCTCTTAGGATTCTGGACTTAACGGGTAGTATTTATTCTTACCATGCAGGCCAGCTGGTTCTGAAGTGGAACCGTTCATCTCAACCAGTACCCTTAAACTGTAGAAGCTTTCCTGCAGAGTTTTCTCCTGAACGGCAAGTTACTTCACTGGAATACTGAGGAGTTTTCCCCTCAAGTTAACAATAGCCACTTTCCAAATATGAAAGTACAGCTGGTTCCCAGTTAAGGTTGGGAAGTTTCATGTAGCTTCTCCCATTTGAGAAGCTGCAATGTGAAACTCTCGTACATCTTCCATTCACAAGTGTTTTGTGTGGAAGATGCATTCTCAAGAGCAATCTATGCTGAAAGGAAGGGATCATTTAAATTTAGGGGCATGTGGCACCTGAAATTTAGCAAGTCATGCAAATTTAAAACTATTACAGTGGAAGACTTCTAAAAAGTTAAGTTTCCCTTATTAAGCACGAACATTAACCAAATCTTTAAGCATTAAGACGCATCACTCTTAGGAAACACTCAAATCAACCTTATTCCTTGGCACTTTCGATCCCCTTCTAGCCAAGTTATACACACATCTGTAAAATCCCTCACTGCAACCACTATGCCAAAAGATGTAGGACTGTGCAGTCATACACCTTTGTGTAATTCTGTAGTATAGAAAAACCCCACACTTGATGAAGGCAAAATAGAGATGCATCACACAACAGGTTCTTTAAATAAGGCTTAATTCTGCCCTGAATGTATTACATGAGACACACATTAAAGCCATGAAAATACTATGAATGCTCTTTACTTACGTCAGAAACCAAATCTTTTAAATACTCAGAATCAATAGCCATTAAATATTACCTCCTTTTAGAGTAACTGACACTTTCTGGTTCTAACAGATGTTCTCTTGTTCAAAGATAGATTGCAGATTAAGGCATAAGTATATCCTCCATCTTGATTTAGCGTACCTTCAAAAATACTCATACTTCCTTTAACACAATAAACTGGACTAAAGTTTTCTGAGGAAGCATGTATTTGAATAGGTAAAGTGCCCATGCGAAGCAAATAAATGCTTTTATACAGGTAATAAACCGTGCCGTTTTGAACAGTCCCTTTATTCATCATCTCAGTATCCAAGTACCAAACTATGTTAAATTGGTTTTGACGTTTCCAGTTTTCACTATGTAATACTCAGAACTCCAGTCAGGCCCAGGTAGTTAATGGATGCGGTGCAGCACTGGAGTCAGGAAATGAAGGCAAGCTTTCTGAGCACCCGTGATAAAGTAAGAATACCTTCCCCAGCTCTTAAGAAGCTTCAGAAACAAGCTTTTGCTACTATCACTTTATTCTTTCAAAACAATGCATTTCCCCACCCTCCCTTCCCACCGCCCAAAGAACAGTGGCGATGACAAAAACATCAACAGTTGCATTGAATTTCTATATCAAGTCCCAGTATTCACTCCTCCTTGCTCTAGGAGAGTGGTTCACATTCTGATTACACCCCACAGGAGTAGTTAGGAAGTCCACCGCCACCAAGCTACCTTCATTCTGTCCCATACAGCTGAGAGGGAGTCAAAGGCAGGGCGAACATCCAGGATAGTGAACTGGTAGTTCTTGTCTACTGCTCCACCATCATAGTAATCAATAACATATCGCACTTCCTTTCCACATCGGTCAACAATCCAGTCATGCCTGTCGAAGGGAAGTTCGTACCTGGAAAGACAGAGAATGGACCATGCAGATATTTTAATGGATATTATGCAGCAGGGAGAGGGAGTGGAAATTCTGTTTGAGAAGTTTTGTTCACCCCAATACTGGCGTAAGATCCCCACTAGTACTTCTGGTATTTAGAACTTGCAATTCCAGTGCTGAAACAGCCTAATTCTACACCATGGTTTCAGACACATCCCCCAGCCCTCCCACCTCACAGCAGACCTGCCTCCTGCCCACATACCCCATCCACGAACGTATTCTGGCTCTTGGTGAATACTCCTTTGCTTTGCCTCCAAACCGCATCAGTGATGGTCCACATGGACATTCCCTGTGCAGACAGGTCATACAGAAAGTGCTTAAACCACTATGGCAGCTTGGCTCAGTAACAGAAAAACCAAATAGGAGGAGAAGCAACAGTAAAAAATGAATTACAAGTGATCTAAACCACCATCTTAAGGTTGGAAAAGCTCCCCCGCTTCTGACAGCACTTACTGCTGGTATGATAGAGAACCTTTAACATGCTTCACACCATCATTCTGACTTATCTACAAGGCATTTCTCAACAGATCTAATCCACAGATTCAGTAGATGAAAGAACGGAGAACCGCAGTCCAAACCAGTGGAACAAAGATCATGGAATTCCAGAGAACAGTTTCTACATACAGAATGCTTACCTAGTCTGTCTCTTCTAGGAACAAGGCCTGTCCTGACCTAGAAAGTGACTGGTTTACAAACTTTTAATCAAAGCTTACCCCTCATACCTTTTTCATAACACAAAGTCTATTCTCCAAGACTTACAAGAGCAGGAGCTAAACCAAAGGATTTGCTTTTCATCCCCCATGTACATACACAGCATGGAGAGCTTCCCATTTCAGAATCTCCTTCCAGGCTTGCTCATTATTTTGGTTGTGAATCTTAATAATGTTAGTCATGTCTTCACCTGTAATGTCATCATCTTTCCACCTCCACCTGAGAGAGAAGCATTTGAGAGCAGCTTACAAACATGACAGTGTAACTACTCCACCTTCCTCCCCTTTACCTGGAGGGCTTTTGAATCAAGAGGTTTCAGGTTTTATGCAAAAACACTAAGCAAGTAGAGGAACTTCTGGCCAATCTGCTTAAGCATCTTGAGAACCACTGTCAAAGTTAGCCCCATAGAGATCTACAGATTCTAGTGAGATAAATTAACAGCTTAACTGGATCAGAAACTTATCAGAGTGTGCAAACATCAGCACATCAATGGTGTTTGTAAAAATGAGTTGGAAAAATCCCACTTCCATTCCTAACGCACACAAATCCTGTATCAATACATTCGGCATACATTTAGGAATGCCTTTCATCTCTCCAACCCTGCACTATTGGCTACATGCGCGCTTGCTTTTCAGCAGGCATAACAATAAAGACATTTAAGTGTTTACAGAACTGAAACTCGTGTGCTCCATACAGACTGCTTATGGCATATTGTCTGAAGACCACCACCGATCTGCAGAACTCATTACTATAGTTTTAACCATAACCATCTTTAAAGGTGATCCGTTTGAGAATGACAAACGATCATAAACGAGTGAGGAAACAGCAGCACGGGCGGCTTTGCGAACCACAGGAGACAGTTCTCATTCAGATCTTGCCTACGCTGAGCTTTGTTTACAGACTGCAAACTTCTACTTGTCAAACCCTTTCCACACCTCTGGCATCGCTGCAAAGGCAGGTCAGGTGCTCTCACAATCACAGAGCCTTTACTATGGGTTCAGAGGATTAGCATAAAGCCAACCGAGTCTGAAAGCTGGCAGTCACGCAGGTTCTCTACGCCTATGCACTGCGCTGTGGCAGTTGCCTGCCAGTCCCCATCCTCTTGCTGCTCACTGGAGGAGACACGGCGTTTGAGACCAGCTCAACCTTTACCATAAATCTGTGTATAAAAGCAGTCATTTCAGAGTCCACAAACTCTTCAATAATACTGATGGGTAACAGCTAATGACATTCCTTCATGGATTTCAGACTCTCGCATTCCATCCAGTAATTCAGAGTGTATTTACCCTTTCCTTAGCATAGCGTTCCAGAACATTTGCTCTGAAGGGTAGACCCATTTCTTGTCAGAATGTGCTCTAGGAATGGAAGATTCTTCTCTAACAGTTGACAATGGAAAGGGCTGACCTGGAGATGGCTGCTGATTAGGAGGAGGCATCTAGAAAACAAGGAGAATCAACAACAAACCTCAATATGAGCATGTTCTCATGTTACGGTGCTTGAAAAGAAGAACAGAATTAAAAGCATAATTCATCAGCCGCTAAAAGGATTAAGCTCAGCCTTTATTGAAGTCTACCAGAATTACCTTTCTCTGCTGCAGAACGCTTCGGCTGAGTTCATCATCTGAAAACCTAACGGAACCCCTCAACTTCCAAAAGCATAGTGCTTTTTGTAAACCACATGAAACCTTGGAGAGACCTGAACGAGAGCTTACCCATACTGCTAGCACCCAGAACCCACGCATGCAGCACAAAACCCACGTGTGTTACTAGCCGATAGTATTCACAAACTGGAAAAGGATGTTAATGTGAAGAAGAGGATGTTAAAGAAGGTTTAACCTGGTCTGATTCAAGTATTTGCACACAAAATGAGAAAAAGCAGTGTTTAAAAAGTAACATTATTTACCTTGGACAGTATCATCACCATTAACATTCTGGGGAGCGTATTTCAGACCAAACAAGACCAAAGAAAAGAGCTGAAACAATCAGAAGTTACCATATTGCTAGGATCTATGTCATCGTTCATCTGAGATGCACCAGTCACTGGGCATGCCACATATTCATATGCTCTTTCTTGATGTGCAGGAACATCTTCTGCATTCTCAGTTCTATCATCGGGAGTCTTCATGTGCATCGGACACCCTGAAATACAGGAAAACCAGATGGACTTTGTTACAAAGGAAACTCTGCGACGTGACAAGGAGGTGGAAATCCATTCATTGAACACTCATGTTAATGCAAACCGGTATTCCACTTTTCTTACGAGCTTTGCAACAGTTTAAACTGCTCTTTCCTGTGTTTCAGGACCTATCACCTTCTTCTGTAGTCCTTGAATACTCAATCCCCACCCCATGACGGCCCCTATACCGAACTGTTTGTACCTAAGATTTCCAGGGCAGTGGAATCCAACATGTGCTGAATGTGCCAGTGAAAGAGCTGCTGTGCTCCTTCTCCATCCACCTCAGTGCACCCTTTTGCTGCCCTTTCCCAGGCAGTGACAACTGCCATCTTTGCACCACCTGGACCCTCCCTGGGTGTGCGGCTTAGACGGGAGCAGACTGCAGGAGCCCTGTGAAACGTGGCAGCTGCTGTGAAACCCAGAGGTGCTACAGCAAGCACCTCTGCACATCACCCAGCCCAACCCCTGCCAGGGCACACAGGGACGTGTCCACGGTGGGTTTGGGATGGCTCCAGAGAGGGAGACTCCACAACCCCAGGGCTCTGACACCCTCACGTAAAGCAGCTCTTCCTCCTGTTGAGGTGACACTTGTCCTGTGTTAGTTTATGGCCACTGCTCCTTGTCCTGTCACTGGGCACCACTGGAAAGGGTCTGGCCCCATCCTCCTGGCAACCACCTTTGAGCTAGTGACCTGCATTGATGACACCCCCTCTCAGGCTGCTCTTCTCCAGGCTGAACAGACCCAGCTCCTGCAATCTCTGCTCACAAGGGACATGCTCCAGAGCCCTGAGCATCCTTGTGGCCTCCGCTGGACCCTGCTCAGTAGCTCCTTGTACTGAGGAGCTCAGCACTGGACACCGCGCTCCCGCCTAAGAGTTTACTTAAGCCTCAACGGTAATTACCGCTCATCTTCTCCTGATGCATCGGGCATTCCGACGGCAGCGATGCTGTGTGATGCTGCTTGGATGCACCCGGTGCCTGCGCCGCGGCAGCCGGGGAGGACGCAGACAAACCCATGGCTTCTGCACACCGGGGCTTCTCCGACCGGCTCTCTCAAGGGCAGAACACACATCCACGTTACAAACCGCACCGGTGCTGTCCTGCACCGCCAGTTACACAGCGCCTTCAGTGACCGACACCCACCGTTAAGAAAGCCCCGCAGCGCCCACAGGGCTGACAGCGAACGGGGCCAGGACCTGCAGGGCCACCCTCACCGCTCCCGCACCCCGCCAGGCCCAAGGGGCCAGCGGGAAGCGCCCCAGGTAAGGCCGCGGCCGAGGCCGAGCCCGCCGCACCGATCCGCCCGGCGGCCGCGGGCAAGGTCAGGCCCGCCCCCTGTGCCCAGCGAGCCCGGCCCCGCGCCCTCCTTCAGCACCCGCCTCCCCAGCACCCGCCGCTCCGCTCCGCTCCGCCTCACCTCACGTTACCGCGGCCCGGCCTGGCCCGGCCCGGTCCGGTCCGGTCCGGTCCCCCGCGGCCTGCCCCGCTCGCTGCACGACACCTCGCGACAGCGCGGCGCCCGCTCCGCGCCTGCGCCTGCGCGGAGGGGCCGGGGTGAAGCGAAGCGAGCCGAGCCGAGCCGGGCCGAGCCGAGCCGGGCGCGGTGCGGGCAGCGGGGTGAGCCCGGCAGGGGTGTGCGTGCGGCACCCTGAGGAGCAGAACCGCGGGGTCAGAAGCGGGCAGCGCCGCTGCTGCCCCGGGCCGCGGTCACCGTGAGGCCGTAGGGCAGGCAGCAGGGGAGATGTGAACCCGTCACCCACCGGCAGTTCGTAGTTCACGTACGAGCAAGGCGTGCTTTAAGCATCGGCTGGAATATCCCCGGTGTAAGATGCACTGACTGCGCCTCACCTCATGGCCAGAAGGTGCTGTTTACCCGTGTGAAACGCTCTGTAACGCTTGGCCAGGCAGAGGATGGAGCTCATTCTGCATCCGAGCAAGGAGGAGTGTGTACTCCATCCATCCATCCATCCATCCGTCCGTCCACCGCGGGTAGTGCGGGTGAGAGCCAGCTCTGCAGTAACAGTGCATGCAGACCCTGCTGGGCCCAGCCCATGCCCTGGGTGCTGGAGCTGCCAAGTGCAGAAGGCACAACACAGACATTCATTATAGATACGTAACAATTAGAACTGATCCATCCCGTGTCACTGGAGGGATTGCAAATGACATTATGCATATATTCAGTGAGTACCTGAACTCGGGATGCAGACAACCCATGTTTAAATCCGGGAGAGGCATCTCTCCCAGCCTATGTATCCAGTCTGGTGTAAAGGAAAACCCAAGTGATTCCCATTTCCCCTGAGAAAGGCTGAAGGTGAATGGAGATGAACTCCAAACCCCATTGAGACAGCTCTAACCAGCACTATTTCAAGTTGCACAACCACCTCCATTAAAAAGCTGCTTTCAGACATTCCTCGAGCGCTTCAAAGCCCATATCCACATAGATCCGACTGTGAATGGTGCTTTCTCATCAACAAGGACATTGTCATTCAGGGTGAACAGGAGATAAGAGCACAGGAACAAAGCTGTCCGGGTGCTGTCCCCCTACTTTCCACCACCACGCTCCCATCAGAAGCAACCAAGCCCTTGACTTGATGAATCCTTGCCTAGATCAGTTTCCGTCCTGTGCAGGCCAAGTAACAAACACCTTTTCCTCAGCGCAAAGCAGAGGAAACTCAGACACTCAGAGCAGCAGAACACCATCCACAAAGAAAGGAGATCTGCACGGGGAAGATTAAATCCAATGAAGAACTGCAGTCGTCACAGCAATACAAGAACAGAAACCACAAGTTTTCAGCCAGAACAAAAAGCATGATGAATCTGGGAGAAAACGAAGAGCTCCTTTGCACCGAACATGACACAGAACTGGGTACACGACATACTTTCTGTATCCTACAATGGAGGGAGAGGCGTCTCGCACACTTGGAGCAAGAGTTGCTGGGTTCAGAACAGCTCAGTGAAAGGCAGCCCTTGTTCCCAGCCAGGCTCAGGGCTTCCTTCCCACCATTCAGTGTTGAAGGCTGCCCAGTGCTAATACAAAAGCCTCCCACCAAACACCCATTGTCCTTCCCCAAGCAGTCGGAAATCTGCCCCCAGATACCATTTCCAGACATTCCCAGTCACTTTCAAACAGAGGGGATGGTTAGCGAGCAGTTTTCTACACTAATGGTGTAAAATTAGTACCCTAGGAATATCGCCTGTAAATGGAACTAAACGCCCCTTAAATGCGAGAGGAAAACAGTGCAGAGTACTGCAATGCTTTCTGGTTTCTTCTAGGGATAGAACCAGTGCATAATGCAAAAGAAAACTCTGAGAAACTTGAGCAGTTCCTGTGCTTGGAAGCCGATTAAGTTACAAACCAGCACCAGTTTCATCTGAGGATGCTCAGCGGAGTTTCACCACGCAGTTCACGCTTCCCAAGCACACGTCCACGGCGCATCCAGAATCCGGGAATGGCCGTATTAAGGCACTGAAGTGCTCATCCTAGTATTCAGCAAGGGACTGTGTAGCTCTTCATCCCCAAAGCCTTTGGACAAACGTCCCGTTTCTGTCCTGAAACACGTGGCTTTGCAATACAGTGCAATGTGATGATACTATCCTATAGAAACACAATGAAACTTGTAGCTTAAGGGACATTGCTGGTCCATTGCAGCCTTTAAAAGACCTCATGCTCTTCTTTTAGATCAGAAGGGATGGAGCATAAGACTTCACACACGTTACCATATAAGCGAGTTGTTCCTGAACGCAACCCAAAGGGAGATGTTCTCTCACAATGCATTCGTTACAGGTACATAAGCCATCAGTGTATTAACACAGACGAATTCACAGAATAAGATGTGTTCCTTTCCTTTATTATGAAGTACCAATATCTTGCATACAACATGCAATTTATTGCTCATTGACATTATTGCATATATCAAAAGGGAAAAAACCCATAAGCCAGTATCATTTGAGGCAAGCTCTTAAAGTGTTCAAACACAAGAGAGAAATGCTTTACAGTATCACTGAAAGGCAAACAGTTCAGGGGGGTTACTAAAAGGAAACTGAAACCCATGATACTTAACCATTTGCCCTCCTATGACTGATGTATCACCAGTCTGCACAACTGGTATATATTGCATTTTGAACTTCTTGTGCTGTGGTAAGAACTGCTGCTACAATCAGGCCACGTTCCTATCTGACAATAATAATGTGACCCTGATTTCGTGACGGTGTTAGTACTTACTGCAGACCAGATTGTCCAGGCTTACCAGAACTCAGACAGTTTAGCTCCTTGCTCTGCACATAGGTTAGATGTAGCTATCAAATTGCTTCTTAGAAGATCAAATAAACGCTTCTGACTTGCAGGCTCAATCACTCATGCCTAACTTGTAACTCATTCGCTCTTTGTAAGTTGGGTTTCTATCATGTTAGCTGTGCTTACCTGTTAAATTAGGCTAAATATATAGCCAGTATTAAAGAAAACACTGTTTGCTATATGCATGCTCAAAACAAATCCAGGATATTTGGATGTGTGCAATATTAAGTGTGCAAATTATATAGCTGAGCTCACAGTTAGCCCTTTCCCTCCTCTCTCTTGTGACAGTGAATGGGGTTACAACAAACCAACCCCATTGGTTCTGCACTGCGGTCAAAACGCTGCGTTCTGCAGTCCCTTCGTGCTGATATTTAAATGGTGCTCTCAGCCCTAGCAAAGTTGTTAAAACACCAGCATTTTAAAACTTAGACGACAAGGCGCATGCAACGTGTGCCATTTGGGTGCAGGTTCTCAAATACTTCTATGTTTATAGGCTCATACAAGCACGTCCTGTCCACCAGACAAGCACAATGTTTGACATCCCCCGCACAGATCAAAAACTAAGATACACTCTGGAATACCTTATTTGCTTTTCCATTTTCAGTTTCAATAAGAAGGAAGTCACAAATAGCACATTGAATCGTGATGTGTTTGAGACCAGGCCATGCAGAACTCTTCCTAGCTCGCTCTCTTAGAGACATCTCCCTTACAACTAGATTACAAAGGGATCTACTTGGGTCTCATCAGATGCCCTCGCACTGCAGGACATCACCTAACGAAACCGATCCCAGAGGATGTTTTGCCAAAATACTTCTGACACCAAATGACACAATTGATTCTTCAGAGCTACCTTCCATTCTTTACTGAGCTATAAAGTGCTTGGTTACTATAAACAGAGCAAGAACATCAAAGGAGGTAGCTAGTAGAGATTTGTAATGGGTAACAAACCTTACCAAGTGTTATCAACTCAAAGTATGATTCGATGCTTTAATCCCAGAGCAATAAACATCCCAAGCAGCACATCTTCCATCTTCTCTACCATAAAAAGAACTTGTCAAGTTGCTTGCAAAAAATCCTAAGACCTTCACCTGTCCAAAAAAAAAAGAGATTTTATCCAAGTTGGGATGAATGTTAAAGTTCAGAAATATTGATGGCTAATTCCATTTGCCTGCTGTAAGGATCTCAGCAATGAAGTAGTGTTCTTTTTCCAGTTGTCAGATCTATTCCACACACAAAGGAACTCCACCAGGAGCAGATCCTCCCTCGTCAAGTTCCTTGTACCAGGTATGTGTTGTACAATAGGCTGTTAACAGACTGAAAGGGCTGCTCCTGCTTTTCAAGGTCTTCTACACTTGCACTTTTCCATCAGACAACTCTAGCCCCTTTCTATTTGCTTTATCAGTGGCTTTCACCAGCAGCCAACACTGCACCAGGTCCTAAGCTGAAGTCATGGTCAAGCAGCCCTTGACTTTCACCTGAATGGCTCAGCAGAAGCAACACAAAACATTTTAACATACTTCTCTATTAAATGATCTTTTAGGGAGCTCTTATATACATAAAACACACAGAAACCCGTCGTACAGCAACTCATGATCTATTTCACACAGCCTCATTGCTCATTAAAGGGCAATGGTTCATTTTCCACTGTGAGCAGAGATGGAAATACCCAAGCCTTTCTGCTATGCCATTGCTCTGCTCTTGTGCCCACTACAGCAGCAGCTGGATCTCTATACTTGCGCTCACAAAGTCTCCTCCACCTTTCCTCTGTAAACCTGCTTGAACCCATTTGCTCCCTGGTGTGAGCTTCTACTCCTCAGTTAACATTAGCTCTGCAGCCTGAGTAATCTTCCCCCAGGCTATGCAGAGTAAAGCTGGAAGCCAGCATCTTCCAGCCAGTGGAATTCAGTTCATTTGTAATAAGCTTCAATACAAAATTTGGAACTGTTAACAATTGCTACAGAAAGTCAGCTCCCTTCATTTTCCTGTGCATAGGAGACCTTTCATGAGTCAGAGTCTATTTGTTAGGCAATTAAGCTGTTAAATTACTGAGCTCACTCAAGACAGCATTTATTTATACAGGTAGAATAGGCTCCAGAGATGCAACTCTTCCCACTGAAGAATGCACACAGATAACCCCTGTAGTGTAAGGCCCTTAACTTCCCGGCCATCAGCTGGAACGCTCGCCAAGGAAATGAGTATTTGATGTACATTTCCTCTCTACAGGTATCCACCGATCAATTATGAAAGCAAACCTTGACCTACAGCTCCACGGTAGTAGTTCTGGAAGTGGCATTTACTCAGCCTTTGATGATAAAGTAAAGCCATAATAGAGGGGAACTTGCAGTCCTAGATACAGCCTTACCGGTACAGACGGACTCTCCCATGCTCATCGTGCTGATTCTATGTCACCTGGTACCCAAGAGAGTAAAAGAAAAGGAAACCAAGATACCCGAGCATCTTTTACAAGAGGAACTCCTTCCATTTGATCTGTCCATCGCAAAGACACCCGGTGACACACCACAAGCTGCTTGTAGACAAGGCAGCTATTAAAACAGAGAAGTTTTAAGCCATTAATAACGTTACATTCTAAAGGTAGCATTTATCGCGATGCTACTCATCATGCATTTACTTTCTTGCATTAAAGAAAGGCAAAGACACACACTTGCAACATTAAGGTTCAGCAGTATTTCATCACAGCTTTTTAAACTAATAAAGTGCAATTAAAAATGGGTGCTGCACCTCTTTAATTTGCTGTATGGTAAGTGTTGAATGGCAGGTAAAAACTGCTCTCTACTCATGTATTCAGTACGCAACTTTGCGGCCTGTTTACTACATTCCTTGCCAATACACAAGGGTTCAGAACTTCCTTCAAGAGGAAGGTGTCTCCTGACACACAGTAGATGCATCAGGACAGAACTGTAATACCTTTAAAAGGAAACTGAATCAAATGTAGGAACACATTGCAAAATCCTGCTTTCATTACACTGATTTTGTCCAGCAATCCAAAACACTACGTGTTTTATAACGTGTTAGCCCTTGCCTTTCCATTCTGGATTGTTGCCCAAAGTGTATTATATTGGGGTTTGGGTTGGTTGGGTTTTTTCCGTCTGGTTTTAACATAATCTTACTACAGCTTAATTTACATTTGTGCCTTATAAGGGAAAAGAAGTATCTAAAAGTGATGGAAATGGAGCATTTCAATGGATGTCCTCCACTGAAAACAAAAGTACCGAAACATTAAAGATTATGCTAAGAAGGGATGAGTTTTTTTCATGAGTTGCTCCACATCACCTTACCCATGTTTCTCATCCTGCTTCCTGAAGGAACAATCTAATACAAACCGATTCCCTGATCTAGTGACTTAAAAAGCAGGAGAAAATGAAGGATTTCACGTACACCTTTAAATCCTAAAGGTGACAGAAACCCAGCGCCTTTGTACGCAGCCTACCCTGTGCATCTCGGACACTGAAATCACTGGTCTAAAAGATACCAGGTTCTGCCAATCAGTGTAGAATGGAGACTTACTTTCAGCACAGCAGGTCACAGGACCTCGGACTATGGATTTACTGGTACCCAAACGCGTTCAGCGCTCTCGGGTCATCCAGCTAAACACATTCATTGCTAACTGTTCCAAGGCATAAACAGCTCCTTTGTCTGCAGGCTTTGGGTTGTGAAGTATTCATAAGCCCAGAATCCAAACAACCAAGGGTACTAACAACCCCTGATATCTCCCTTAACACAGGTAAATGGTTTTGGAAGCCTGCCCAGTTAAAAAGTGGAACTAGGCTTATAAAAGTGTATATTTTTTAGCCCAAACAATACTCTCTAGCATCATTTAACTGGGGAATTGCACTTACAACAGCTGCCTCGGTTAGAAGGCATTTCAGCCTACGTAGTCCTCTTGGGGCCTTCCGGCCATCCAGCTCCTGAAGGATGGAAACACTGAGAGCACAGGACTGGAGCAGTCACACCTCTGACTACAGAGGGGAGAGTTCACGTCACCCCGCTTTGTTACAGGGAACAGGACAGGAGGAAAACTGGTGAACCTACACAGGGTAAATGCTTTACCTCTCTCTTTGAAAAGGAACTGGGTTGTGCACTGAGGGAAAATGCAGGCTTTCCGCACACCTTTCCAGAAGGTGTAACAAGCAACGTGTAAAAAACCCCAACACACACAGAACCCAGCCAAGCAGCACAGCAAGTTAAAAACCAGGAGTTAATCAGTCCCAATTCAGCTGCGGTGCAAAGCGAGTAAACCAAAACCAAACTACACAGCAGTGCAGCTCTCAAAACCCTCTAAGACTCAAACAAACCCCAGAATTGCCTCAAACTGTATTAGCAAATAGATTCGAGACTAGTCCTAGATGGTCAGATTCCTCTTTCGCACCCTCCAAACTGCTCAGCCTGCAGAAGAAGGAACAGAGTACCTACTGACAGATCTGCTCTGGCACAGTTAGCTCAAGAATGGGTTTAGTCAACACCTCAGGCTGTGATTAACAAGGAAAACGTGACAAAAACCTCAGTACTTCAGGTCAAATGGTCCATCATGGAGCAGAAAATGAGGACTGCTGCAAGTTACATATCACATAGAATCATAGAACAGTTCGGGTTGGAAGGACCTTAAGATCATCCAGTTCCAACCCCCCTGCCATAAGCAGGGACACCTCACACTAAACCATGGCACCCGAGGCTTCATCTAACCTGGCCTTGAACACTGCCAGGGATGGAGCACTCACAACCTCCCTGGCCAACCCATTCAACAGAAGTCTTTTACCTCTTTACCATTAAACTTCGCTTCCAAATAGCCAGTGGTTACAAATGCTCTATGGAGAATTGCAACGCTTCTCCAAGGTAGCGGCAGCAAAGAAATGTGTCAGAATGATGCTATTTCCACACCTCATTTACCATATTGACTGCCAAAACCAATTCCATGGGCGATTTAGAAGAGTTAGAATTGCATGTAATGTAAGAGAGCAAAAGCAAACCCTTCCCATCAGAATCAGAGCATTTTAACGCTTCTTCAGCTATTCTCTAGTCTTATAATACAGCATTTTAGATCATTGTAGCTCATACGCTGCCCAAACTGGTTTGCGTTCATATAAGAGAGAACAGAAAGCAGTAAAAGACTTCACAGAACCAAAGCTACAGTTTTAGGTTTTCCTGCAAAACTTCAAAAGTTGTCAAGACTGAAATCTTGATTGTTATTCCCAGAAGAAAACCATAGAAACGTGCCAGGAAAATTGCACCATATCGGGAGTTTGGGAAGTTTCTGTTTCCTAAAAAAGGGGAGAGAGATCTCGGTATTTGCTGGGTTTATAAAACACATTGATCTGAGAAACCTGAGTGGAACACTTTGAACACACTGGTGGACAACAAGCAAGTAAGCAGTCTGCTCCTTTCTGACTTCAGTAGCTTGTAACTGCTTAGAACACACACATGGAACTCGTTTCTGGGAGCTTTTGCTTTTATTCCTCACTGGACAGGATCCATAAAGCGTGGCCCTGGGTGCGCAGGCAGTGAGTGTGGTTAAGGGAAAGAGTAAGGTCAGTACAGAGGTAATACCTTGTTTTCTTAAGAGGATCATTCCATGGCAGAAATGTGCACTGTTTCAGTGAACCCAGCTTACTTTCACAGCAGGAACTGCATTTTGTGTGTGTGATTTCTAGTCAGATTTGCCATTTCGGTGAGTTTTGACTTCCTCCCATCCAATGAGACAGATGACCCTGTAGCATCCTTTTGTTATTTTGACCATCCACATCACGTTCATAACATCCAAGGCAACACTTGAGATAATCCAGGCGCTCTGGGCTGCAAATCCTAACCTGTGGAAAGCCTCTGTTCCAAAGGAGGAAATGACGTGGCTGTAATACACAGGCATGACGGCAATCCTCACCATGAAGAACACAACTGTCATCAGCAAACCATTGATGATGTTGGCCTTGGAAGATTTGGGATATCCCAGTATTTCAAAGAACCACCTGCAAAAGAAGCGTTCACAAGGCAGACTTGAAGCCATCCCATTAAAGAAGGGTTTTGTCCTCTTTTTAAGCAATAAGTTATTAAATGCTTCCACCCCTATAACTTCTAAATGCATACACTGTGTCTTGGCTTCATTGCAAATTCTTCTGCTTGGCTGAAGCCCACTTAAGCAGTATGTGATAACCAGTATATTGCAGAATACCATGAAGAAAATCCCAACTGGAACTGGAAACCAGTCAACAACCAGCATCCTTTCAGTGCTGTTGTGTAATACACTGTAATTTTAATGCAAAATGATAGATTTCATAGCAGAAATTTAGGATAAATGACACAGATTCATCACCTGATACTATATTCTGCACCAGTGGGCAACTAAAAGTCTAATTTCCTCCCCCCAGAGCAATTCTAGCATTGCATTTGAATACGGTAATCTAGGCAATGCTCTAGTTTCCAGTTTCGCAGAGTTGGGACTGCTTCTGTTCCTCCCCACCGGTGTAAATGGCACTAAACCATGTCACAGCCAGGTATGCTATGAAAAGGTACAACTAAAAAGCCCCTCTCCTGCTACTGCTACTGTAAATGGTCTTTAAAAAGTAATTCTTGCATAGGAATTCATTAGTGGAGAGGCCTGATTTATGTACTGCTTCACACACAGAACCCCTGCGTTGAACTCTATTAGGAAAAGGAATACTCACACCAAAACAAACACAAGGAAAATCAGTGCAGCAGTGGCAGGTTAAAGATAGGAACAGAAGAAAATCCCTTAAATCACTGTAAGCATGATGGGAGATGGGGAAGAGAAGCGGAATAATCCGTTTATTTCCATGGAGATATAAAGGTAAAGCTATTCAGCATGACACCAGTTCTAAAATGGATTTTGAAAGTAATTTTCAATTTAATTTCCTACCGATTAATACTTACTACTAATTAGAGATATACCAGGTAATATACATGTTAGGTAATCAGAGATGTACTAAGGAGAATTGCTCTAACAGAAGCATTCTGAGACAGTTAGAATCCAGGTACTCGAGGTGGCAGTCCAGCCTGGAAGCAGGATGCCTCACCACAGAAACACTCACTGGGATGCCAAACAGAGAGAGCTGACATCTTTGGTCAGGCTGACAATTAGAGCCCGTACTTTCATTGATATCTACAATGCAGATTCCAAAAGTAATACAAACCCAGGTTTCAAATACACTGCAATGGGACAGTGTGGAAGACTGGACGTCTGCTTAGCAGCTTCCCTCTCCCAGCAAATTCAGCTAAATACAAGTCAATAAATCACGTGTATCACTACAAGTTTACCCACAACAGATCAGACTTAATTACACAGATGCTGATACTAACATTACGAGGTTTAAATGCTTGGCATGGAGACAACCTCCAATTAGATCTCCCTAACAACACAGACAGGAAATACATAGACAGTTCTGAGATTAGAGTATCTTTTTATACTTTAATAATAGCTCTTCTGGTAATCCTAAGAATGCAAACATGAAACATAATGGAAGTCATTATCATTATCCACTACTTTCTGCCTTGAGGGCCTGGTTCTCTTCAAAGTTAATTAAAAAACCCCTGAAATATTCACACAAAAACCCACCCAAAATAACCCCCAAAAACATTCCTGCGCTAAGGAGATTATGTCCCGTAGCACAAGCAACTATTATCTCCTGCAGTGATTTCTGGTGTTCTGAGAAAGCAGGAAGAGCCCGTATTCAAAGACACATGATCTCCCCCCAGGCATTAAAAAAGTATCATATATATTACTTTTAATAGCCAGACGTATCACAATGCTTCCTAACACTGCCTGAAAGATAAGCATGAGTACAGGTACCCCTTCCACCCAGGATGAAACCCTATCTCAGTGGAAGTCAGGTGGGAGAGCAGACATGAATGTCAATATTGAAACCTAGAATAGAGCACACTCTTTTTTATCTTCTTACCCTCCTCTTCTTTGTATTACTAAAAATAAGTTTAAAGCAGTTTACTTGTTCCTCAGTTCTTCTGTGCACAACAGAGCACAGACTGTGTTAGACTCTAATCTCTGACTCCACTCTGCTTGGGCAAATGGAAACAACCTCTGGAGACCTCCGTTATCCCACCCTTCCCTCCTGCAACTTCAGTTTGCCAAGCTCATGTCTGAAAGAGGTCTCAGCACAGTCTTTTCCTCTTCGTAGAAATCAGAGGAATGATACAGTCTCGTCAAGTATTTTGGGGTTTACAGTTGTAATGCAGTGATGGGTAGTACTCAAGATACCCTGTCTGCAGGAGGACTATAGTCCCTCTTTGCCTTACATTATCCTTTCTCTACCAGATGCCTGGAAAAGAAAACAGATGGCACATGCATACAGAAGTTATGGGAGAGGAGGACAGCACATTCCCTCTCCTGAGGTGAGGTTTTCCTGGGGCAAATCCCTGTACCAAGCTGGATCACAGCGGCTATGGCGCAGGAGAGAGGTCACCTTCCCCAGAGCACTGCGAAACTCCCCTGACTGCTTCCTTTGCCTGCGGTACAGGGCATCATTGTGCTCCCTTTCTGATACCCACAGCAGCAATTCTGGTGGCAACAGAAGCCATGGCAGGCTTCAACTCACTGAGCTCTGCAAAATGCCTTCTGCCTCTTCCTTCTTTGGACACAGGTGTGAAGATTAACCAGGTATATTTAGGTGCTTTATTATTTCTCTAGTTTAAGTGCTCAAAATAATACCCAGATCTATTTTTGAAAGGACATAAAGAATATGCACTTCTATTATTCTATGTATTCATATATTAATATCAATCTATACATGTGCAGCACTGCAAAATAAACTTCCAGTTATGTAGGGCAACGTAATTCCATTCTAGGATTCTGATGGTCTTATCTTTTCCTTTTAGTATTGTGTTACCCACAATACTAAAAAAAATCCCTATTGAAAGTGATGGCTCTATGAGGATAATTAAATGAACATAAAAAGGATAATGAACAATATTATGTTTGTCAGGTTTTCTGTTCAGAAGCTTCATTTTAAAATGGCATTAGATAAGAAGACTGGTCTGCTCTAAAAAGGCCCTCGGGTGAATGTATTAGTTATATTGCTGCAGCTATAGCAGCAAAAAAGGTTTCCACATAGTAACCCTTAGTTTATATATATATGAATATATTTACAAATACAACATATACATTCCCATCTGACAACAGAGAAGACTTCCCAAGTGACAGAAATCATGACCCAAATTAAGATGTAAAGTAATGATGCAGCCATTCATTGAGCACTTACCGCTGATTGACAAAAGGAGTGGAGAACTCTGCAAGCAGGCGGAAGTTCCCAAAGTAAGCCAGCAGACCTTTGCTCTGGTTAGCAAAACAAAGCACACATTGAAACATCAGCAGTGGGGATGTGAAGCCTTGATTACAGCCTTCAAGTACACACAGACTGACACAGAGTCGCAACTTCTCTATTAGAACAACAGCAAACAAGTTCACTGGCTCTAGGCTACTTCCTCCCAGCTTCAGAGTAAGGTTTACCTCCAGGGCTGCAATTGGCCTTCAGGTAGCTCAAATCAGGACTGTGTAAATCAAGTGGCCATGGAAAGCTAGCCACACAAGACTGGCACAAGTAGGTTAGAATTATGATAATCATAGAATAGTTAGGGTTGGAAAGGACCTTAAGATCATCTAGTTCCATTACTAAGAGAATTATAAAGATTTGGGGGTTCTCAATGTTTAAACAAGCCCCCAAATAAACACCGTAAGCTAAAGAAAGGTGCCCCTGCATTGGTTTAGGAACATAATTCACCCAGTGAAGATGAATTCCCAGCTCTTATTTGGCTGCAGAAAGGGCACGTAAAGCCTTTTCTTCCCTCTTGCACAGTGCAGCAGAAAACCCTTTCCAGCAGTTAGGTCACAGCCCCAGGCATGCCCTGCGAGTTGAAAGATGATCCCATCTCCTCCGTGGCAGCATCCAGATGCCTGTGTGGCACATTCACATGGATACACGCTGTAACTGAGCACTTTCCTGCAAGTGACAAAGTACAGCATATTCTCGGCCTTATCGTTTGGTTGTGTTCCATTACACAGTGGCTGGGCCAGCAGCAGATGTAGAGATAAAAAGACTCATAAAACATTTTGGTAGGTTTCATGAGCAATCTATGTAGTGTGCGTCATGACTGCCCTTTTCCCCATCAAACGTGTCTGTACCCACTACTTCAGTGATTTCACATCCATTCACACTATACCAAACAGAGAATCTGTGTTCTTCATCAATTCTTTCCTACCTTCAAGAGCCATATTTTAAATAAGATACTTAGGAGTAACTTCCTCTGAAGATAAGAGAATGAGAGTAACACACTCTGTGTGGCTACAGCCAAAGAGTAAGAGCTGATTTAAATGAAGTTCCCACAAAGTAGACTCTGTTTAGTCCAGAAACAACTAATGACTGTCCTGCATCGGGGATTAGCCTTGCTACTGGTATTTTCATTTCTCTAATCGCCAGCTCTAATTCACTTTCAGCCATGATAACATTAGACAATCTAATTACCTCCGGCCCGAAACAGAGCATTTACTTCTCAGTATACTTCATCCCCGTTACGTGGGCAATCTGACAGTAATCTGGCACCTCAACGCGTTCAGCGCTGTAAGGCTGGGATTCACGCAGCAGGGAGGCAGGCAAAGAAATGTGGTGAATGAAGTCAAATGCGTTTTATAAGTTTCCTTCTTTACTGCATAAGCTTTACAGAAGGAATTCAGGAGCATTATTCTAGAGGTCAGTGGGACTTCTACCAAGTCACATGGGCAGCTTTGAGAACTGCCAGCAGCAGCAAGGAGTAACAGAGTGAGGCTTTATCCTAGGACAGTATCCTTCTCTTCTCCTTTTCCCTTCAGTGGATGTATGTGACAGGTATTTATAGATAGACACAGTTATTCACCCATTGTTTCCCCATCAAAGTAACCCTAAAGGAAAAAGCCCACACAGCTGATTGTAGCACATCCTCCCACCAGGATTATGGATCACTGACCAACGGCCTTGCAATACAATCACAAGCAGAACATAACCACTTGGAACCACTTCTTCAACTAACTTCAGCCTTGGGGGTTGGTTTGAAAGCCTTTTCCACAACCATTTGAAAAGGCCCTCTGTCAAAAGTCCCTTCTACAGCAAAAACTGGGTAGAGTTTTTAAGTTCAGCTGTTAAATAAGTTACACATTTGTGCTGAAGGGCTGTAACAATGAAATACTACACACGTGCCACAAATGACTGATAAAACCACTTAGAAAGTAACAGTGACTGTAAATAGAAATACACCTTTCACAAAGCTAAAGCACCAACCAATGAAGAACTCGGTAAGGATTAAGGATCTCTAAATTGTCTTCAATGCCACCTGCTTGTTACGTGACTGGAAAAACACAGCACTCACCAGTACAAAATAGTAAGCATACAGAGCTGCCAAGTGATGTATTACGAAATACTTGTCACCAATTGCTTTCCAGTAGTAAATAATAAGCAACAAATCTACAAGAGAAAAGAAATAACAATAAAGAACAACTTCTTATATTACCTTTTGCTTTGCAATAGCTTTAGGGGTGTAAAGGCCAACAGAAGGCACCAGTGGAAACGCTCTATCTCAGAAGAGAAAAACCTTTACTCTGAGGCTCGACTTCAGTCAAAGCATTAAGCAATAGTTCTCTTCCAGGAGTTGCTATAAATTACAACTGTCACTTCGATAGAAGTGCGGAGGCTGAAGTACCTTGGAAGAAAACAAGGTACATTCAGACTCTTGGAGCAAGACCTCACGCTTCTGAACCCAAAGATCTGGAAGAAGTGGAAAACCAACCAAAACCAGGGAATGGGGGGGGGCTACAGCAGGCACAGCCATATACAAATACATGCAGGGGTCTATTACAGGGCACTTGTGAATCAAAAAGGAGTTATATTAGCTAACAGTGAACCATTTACTAAACATATTTTGCCAGGGACACTTGGAATGGGAAGCATGTTTGCTTTCTTGAATCAGAACTTTCCATTTACTGCAGCAGTGATGCAGTGGGCCTGAGTTAATGCGTTGACAGAAACATTCTTTCTTCTCCCATGATGGTCTAAGACTTCAGAAGAGTTTTGTATCCGAACAAGCAATTTCTGCCCCTCCTTGCTCCAAATGAGCACTTTAAAGTGGAATATTAGTGACCAAAGTTTCCAATCAAAGCCTTTACTCCTGTGCCTTTTGTATGTCCAATGAGAGTCTTGTTCCATTAGCTACCTTCAGGCAGGACTTTATATCACCTGACATAGCTGTTCTACTTCCTATTAATAATTAAGCATTAACTAGACAAGGAAGTGAGTGAGAATGAGTGGCCACGTTTGGGTCTCTGTTCAAAGGCATTCATTAATTCATCATGAAATTCCAATGCATAGTTATTCAGAAACAGATACCAATGAATTTAAACATGAAAGCTGACGTTCTTATGGAAAAGAACAGAGCCTTTAAACTAACCCACAGGTTAACTGAGGGTGCCACTCACCAGACTATCTCCAGTGGGGTGAGAAAACTAGTCTGGGAGACAGTGAAGTCCAGTCTCTGGCCAGACTCTGTCCTAACATGAGTACCTTTCCCTGAAAATAGTCCAAGGCACACCACGTTTTTGCTCTGATAAGTCAGTATTATCTCCACACACCATAAATAAAAGCAACCTGCAGCAGAATTCCCACAGCAGTTTTAGTTGACACATGTATGGGGTAAAATGCCATTTCAAGAGAATAATGAAAATTGCCCCATTCTATATGACCAAATTTTGGCTTAAAGGGAGACTGAGAAGTGGGCAGGCAGGATCCCATGGCATCATTCGCCTCAGCTTGTATTGAAGGCTATTAAAATCCTTCTGCCAGCATTCTGAGCTCATAGGAAGAAGAATATGACAATAGGGCCACAAGCTGGAAGCGCCCCAAGGGAGTGAAGGCACTGCTTTAACACCTTCTCAACTGGCTGAAGGACTAATCTGAGCTGGAGCTGGTGGTTGTGTAGCAAACCACCATGAAGCCAAACAGTGGCACTTCCTCCCTACCCAGGGAGATGGTATTTCATCTTCCACATCCACTGGCAAGATCCCGGGATTCCACCACAACCCACAACTCCATTAGGAATTTTAAAAGGCACAGGAGAAGCTGCATTGCATACACCCGTCGCATCCCTGACACAGTGGCTCAGTATAAATATGTAGGCACAGTGACTCAAATGTAAATACGCAGGTTCTGGGTGTTATAGACACATTGCATAATTACCAGAAATGAGGTAGCCTGTGGTAATAGCAATATTCAGTTTCACAATTGAAGGGTCACCCCTGTAAACATACCAAAAACACATAGTTACACCCTCTGTCACAAGGCAATTTGCAAAGGCAATACACACACCAAACACATAACGTCTATTAGATCACCTTGTGCTTAACCCAGCAGGAAGACGTTTCAAGATTTGGCTAAGAAAGGTCCTAGTCATGCAGATGGATTCCTTTTTCACCCAGCTATAAGCCATCTACTAACTACCTTAACCAGGAATACCCCCTGCCTTGGGGCAGAGAGCACCCCGAGAGCCTTGCTAGAGTCTAGAGCTGGAACAGAGCACGTACCCTTAGCTGGCTTCTCTGGAAGGAGGCTAAAAGAGAACGCTGCGTTTCCATTTTTGTTCTTCTGCCAGTGTTAAATCTTTGTTAAGGATGACAGAAATATCTCGCTCAGCTGGTACTTTCCATATTCATAAGAGGATGGATACGTACAGGGATAAACAGAGTGGGAGGAGACACGACAGGAATTATTTGCCAGTTCTCTGAAACCAAGGAACCTTTGAGAAGAAATGCTTCCCAGAGGAGTTTCACACCTTCTGTCCCTTCCCTTCTGATGCCAAACATTCAGCAGGCATTCAGCAGCACGCACACAACTTCAGTTCCTCAAGGATGTTCAACAAACCCAAACTCGGGAATGCACCTCGAGAAAGGGAATCATCCACATTACAGCACTTACCCTTCCTTTCCTCCACCCTCCTTTCTATGGCCACGTTTTGAGTTTGGTAAGCAAATCTCTTTTCCTCAGCATAAAGATCAGAACATGTTTTTAACCAAGTGGTGTAAGCTTGTTTGTGTAAGTATGAATTGAGCTTCAAGTGACAGCTCGAGAGATCTACCCAACGTGGACTGCACAAGACAAGCTGTGAAAGTAAGCTTTGCTATAAACCCTTTGAGATAAAAAGAACACAACTCTGCTTATAGCACCTCCAACACAAAGTCTTCCTCAGCTAGAAAGCAGTAAACCGCTATTACTTAGCCTTTATTTTTTAATACTATTGGAATGAAGCAGTGGAAGAGATTTCCTGTATTACTACAATCTGTTCACTAAATTTTAAGGCCTTTTCAGCATCCAGAACTAACCTTAACCAGTTCGAGCTCTGCCATCACACCCAAACTTGTAAGTGCTCCCAACAGACTTCAGTGAATCATCACCAAGACTGAGCCTGCTCCCAAGAACCTTCACATTCCTCTCCAGAACAGATGCAAAGGATAGAATGTATGCTTGTTCCTTGGTATGGGTAAATGGGACTTAACTGGATGAGACAGGGCACAATTCAATTCCCTCCATTCTTTCCTTGAGAATGGTCGTCTTGCAACAAACCTATGGTCTTGCTAAACCAGCACTTCAACAACATACAAGGCTGCACTGCCCATCTGTCACGTCCCTTCGAGAAGAGTCCATGTTAGAACCCCAGATTAAGATTAATTAATGGGAAACTTAGTATTTAGCCTACAGTCTTCTAGATTTCCTGACCTTTTTCCTTGAATGGGAAGTGCAACGAAGCTTCCAAGCCCAGATGCTTGCAGCCTAGTTTTGATGCAAGCAAGAATCAGGAGTGGCAAACGGGGCATTATTTGAGTAAGCAAAAGGGACGAACTCTCTCTTCTGTGATTCTAAGGAGGTATGTGTGGTAAATGAGCTACACATGAACACAGGCAGATAAGGAGTCATATGAAATGCTAATCAAAGAGTAATGACCATCAGGTGGGCAGTTGTATGAAGAAGCCTGTCCTGTGAAGCTCCGATTTAATTCACTTTTTTTTACACATTCTCCTTTTCCTTACCTGATCTCAAACATCTCCACACTTTCTACCCTGTCATTCTCACCACCTCAAGGAGAATTTCTACATTGTCTATGTTAGTTAGTCTGTATTACATAGAGAGAAAAGGCAAAGTGTTCTGTAGAGACCTAGAGCATCAAAAAAGATACGCATACACTATGCTGATGCTTCCCTCTAACTCATCAGTGCTCCAGTCTCTATTATCCTTTGTTAGCAGATATCAGACCTAGATTTAGGCATTACCTGATGGTAATAACACATGAACACAAATGCTCAGCAGGAGTCCTGATCCCTTTCAAGACATACAGGTATCATAGGCATCATGCATTTAAGCTTCACATGAAGCCAGAATTTAGGTTGAAATACATAGAGGCTCAGAACTTGTGATTTGCCATTACAGAGCTGACTGGATACCATTCATACAGTCCATGACTACACAAGGATGGTGGCAATTGTGAGAAAGAAAAAGTGTCTGTATCAAACCCTTCCTAGCAGTCTAAAATCAGAGCATTTTCAGGCTGCCCTGGCTAGAACAGTGCAAGAAAGCTGCGTGAAGGATTCCTGGACATTTACATAGAAACTGCTAAACCCAGATGCAGAAATGTGCCTTGTATTGTTAATAAGTGACTCCTATAGAAAGCCTTATGCATCCTTCATATCTGTAAATTACTAAGTCCTATAGCTTATGCCTGCACTTCAAGAGGACATCAGTTTCCCAGACGGAGCAGCCTTGCAAGAGGCCATCTGGCATTCCCCATGATTTGGTGGTTTTCCTCTTCAGTCGGATACAAAGTCAGCCTTAGAAGAAGACGCACATCTGCAAATTCCAACTTCACTGATAGAAGAAAGCCTAATGCAAAGTTGTATTTCACTCACAGACTGCATATAAGTGCTTGTGAAGCCATGGGCAGTATTCTATTTGGTCTTCCTTTACACTTAATCACTTGCATGAACATGAATTCAAATCATTGCAACTGTTTTAAGTACATTGAGACTTCACACATTTCAGAATTACTAGTTTAACCCCTGGGAACACTGGCGTCCACATCTGGAGCGTGTTCTGTGTGCTTTCAGTTGAGAAGACCCTGAAACTACTAAGATAATTTTGACCAAGCAACAATGTACAGAAATCCTGCCATGAAATGAACCCGAAGCTTTCATTTAAAATACACAGATTTGATACACTTCCATTAGATTTTAATATGTATCTATAAAGTTTTCCTTACTCTACCAAATGTAAGTAACACCACTGACAGCAATCACTATACACAGATCCAAAAAGAAGAAACTATTTCGAAGCAATAGTTGAAATAAAGTGGATTGATTTCTGATTGGCTTGATTTTTTTTTCCTGGAAATACACCAGGATGGTTTAGTAAATGCATAGATTCCACTTATTTATCATCACTAAGAGGCTTTTATTTCTGCCTTCATGACTTCCTTTGCACTATTTAGAACAAGTTCTACTCAATCAAAGCAGAATAAAAGCTTCTATCTAATAAACCTTACCACAAGAGACACACATGAGAAGTCATAATAATGTGCTGCTTTCCAACATGATTAACAGATCTCAGAAGACATTCAGACTGTACTTTCTCTCTCTGAAGATACCAGAATGCAATGACAAAAAAGAATCCAAAACAGGCAACAATTTAACCATTTATTACTACATATAGAAAAGGCCAACGTTACAATTACTGCATATTTTAGTGGGATCTTAATTATTTCGGTAATGAACATACTCAGTTATGTTACTTCATTGTATAAACACAAGATACAGGTAACACTCCTTACCAGAGACGGTCAGCATTAACGGCATCATCGTATATCAAAATATAGAGGCAAAAGCCACCAACCACCAAGGCGTGGAATGTGGACACTGTCCTAAAAAAGAGATTACAGTCAAGAAGGTCCTGCCACTCACAACTGTCTATACTGTGCTTAAGCTCTCAGCTGCATCCAGAGACCTCTGTGAAAGTCAATCATCTCTTCTTTACGGTACATCCAACCGCAATACAAGGAGAGGTGGGGAAAACAGTCAAAAAGAAGGAATCTATTAGATTGGAGCAAGGGGCCTCTTAAACAGAACACAAGGTCTTAAAGTAACAGAGAGCTTCATTTTCCCCTATTATCCTCTATATGAATGAATCCTTAAAGACAATGTAACATCCAGTTCTCTAACAAATACTTGCTGTGTTGTCCCATTTTGCTGGAAAATCTGTATGCATTCCACATCCAGACTGGCCCACGAGTCCTGCAGCAAGTTTCTCCTTTCAGGCACCAAATTAATAAGATGACCCATAATAAATCTGCCAAGTGAAGGGTTTGAAAAGAGGGGCATTCAATGAAAAACCTATCAAGGAAAGCATCAGAATTTCGAGTGCATTTAGAGTAGATTCTGGTTGTCAAAGAGAAAACTTGTATAACAGAAGGTTGTAGCTGAGTATCTGAGGTGTAACAGCTACAAGTTCATACGAACTAGCAGCTCACTTTGCTTTATTGACACTCCTCTTAAAGCTTTGCTTTATTCACACTCCTCTTGTCCTATATAAAGTCACACTAATCAGAGTTGCCTTCTCCATACTTGGCTACTAAACACTCCCCCTCCCCATCCGAATGACACCAGTCTCAAGTATACAGGGTG
Organism: Agapornis roseicollis; assembly: GCA_002631895.1. Classification (NCBI taxonomy): domain Eukaryota; kingdom Metazoa; phylum Chordata; class Aves; order Psittaciformes; family Psittacidae; genus Agapornis; species Agapornis roseicollis. The sequence continues at coordinate 308,535 of NDXB01017724.1, forward strand.
CATGCACACTGTAGATAAACTCTGAATGTTAACAAGCACTTAAAAAGAACTACCTATTTACAGAGGCCCTGACAGGGTTTCTGCCAGCACACAGGACACGGCCATTCCTGCCCTTTGGAGTCCACATGTACTCTTGGAAGGCAGAACAATGCAATGGGCATGGGTCCAAAACATGTCACCTTGCTCCTCTAGCCATGGGTTTAACACTGCTAGAAACTGCCTCTTATCCTGTGTAGCTGCTGTTTGCTCTCCCATGTCTCAAGTGTGGCTAGGAAGGAAAAAAAAAGGTGCTAAAATAGCTCTACTGAATCATGGATACCCTTTAAAGATGAGAGCTCCAAGTTTGATGCTGTGTCATCAGAAACATCTTTGCACCACATTCACAGCATGAAAAATAGGCACACAAATATATAGATGCTGTTAGTTATTAGTTCTGCCTTTGTACGTATTAAATACATGTATTTGGAAGTCATTCATATTTTAAACATGCATAGGTCACCCTCAGGAGTCTCAACTCCACCATGCAAGATTGGAGAAAACCATCTTACACCCTCTGGGGGGCTTTACCAAGACAGACTAGGCTGCAAACAAGGGTGATGTTCTCCTTAATGCGCTTAACATGAAGTTTAGTTAGCTGTGAATGCTGCGTGCTCATAACAGAAGTCTCCATTTAGGGTTTGTTTCAAGAGTATCATCGTGGGGTTTTCAGCACTTCTTCAACAGTGTTCCAAAAAAATGAATGCAGATTTATGCAAGCTGAATAGTCAAATGTAAAGCTGGAGGAGAACATTTACTAACCAGTAGCCACAGGCTGCCTTTTGGTTAAATCTTTTTATCTATTAAACAGAGCATATTTAAGTTATCAGGATTAAGCCAGTCACAGAGTTAGCAGAGAGCTAGGAACTTTGCTTTATCTTTAAAACAAAGCATGGCACATAGAATTAGCATTTGAGAAATGCCTGGTGGTTTTGAACCTGAGGAGAAGGTAATGGTGAAAGAAGGGAAATTTGTCTTAGAATACATAGCTCAGTTGCAGTTTGTCTCAGGCTGCTTATCCAAACCTTAGTGTTTAGAATACAAGCTATACACAAGCACAGCCCACGAAGGGGGAGCGGATAAAAAACCAAAAGGAAGAAAGGAGCAGATTGTCTCCAACTCTGGACTTTGAAGTTGCTATAGAAGGGGCACAAGGAGGGAAATAGTGCAACACTTCATTTTAATATGGAATCTAGGTCAAGCTGTCAAGCTCCACACAGTTCTTTGAGAACACTGACAAAGCTTGTACCCTTAAACTCCTCATTAAATCACAAAGAAACAAGTTGCACTAAGTTGCATACTTATTCCTTTGTTACTGAATACACATACTTACCGACTGCTTAATAGCAGTACAATCATGTATTAATAGAAGAGGTGACAGGAGTTTATGCACAACAAAATAGTTGTATTACATTTGTATCAAAGTACAGGTTTTTTTACTCAATTTGAGCATCTGCATACTTAAGATTCCAGAAGCAATTACATTATTGGTTCTCAATTCTTGGAAGGTCAGAATGAACAAATTGGCAGCATGGAAACCACAGTCCAGAGCTGCAGTTCCAATGTTTGATTACAAACCCCTCCAAACTGTAACAATGCATTTTCAATGCTGCGGCTCATTTCAGGCAGCTGAGCTGATAAAAATGCATCACCATCCTCTGTGCCAGTTCTGCTGGCAGTTTCCTCCAGGCCTGCCAACAGAACCATTTTTGTGAGCGCTCCCTACACCAGTTCAATATAGGACAAAATAACAACCATCTGCTTTTAAATCATTGAAGCTAAACCCAACTCACTGTACTGGGAGATAGTAACTTTCTCTACCTGCACACCTGTCTGCAGAGTGCATATATGTCCATCTACATCCTCTGAATGTGCAACATACTCCTTGGGATGCCTCTTTGTTTTGGTGAAACACTGGAGTGTTAAGGCAGTTTGACAGAACATTGGTTAGCAGACTTAAGGGTCAGTCTTATGTAGAAAGGCAAGCACAGTTAGCCTTTCTTTCACTTGCCTCAGGTATAACATCAACAAGCTGTTGATGAATGATACACTGTGTGCCATGCCTTCTAACTCCAGAACTGGATGCAGCACTGGACCACAACTCATTTATGGGCTAACATCTACATCCTGCTAACAACCCTAAGAAAAAACTTGCAAAGAAGTAAAAAAAGGTGCTGTATCAACTTGACCAGCTCACTACAAAATAGCCCAGAGATTAGAGCACAGGTTACTTCCAGCAAACCTGCTATGTGTGAAACAATTCACATGCTATTATGCAAAGCTCTTACAACAGCTACGAGGCATGGAATAAGTTCTCAGAAAGCCTATTATGTAATTCTATGGTCACTTGATGTGGCTTAGAGACAAAAGTTCAGCTCCAGCATGATAACAGTTCAGTTTAGCTTCGCTGTCTGCCTCCACTGTCAGTTGTAACATAGAGATAAACCTAACCTGCACTGATACCATGAACTGGCATCCTACAAGGTTGTTCTGGCAGATAGGTAATTAGTCAAAGATCAAACTGAAATTAAGATGGTGCCTTTAAGAACACTGCAGGTGGACATTTGCCAAATGGAAAGGCAAGACTATTTGAGTTGTTAATGCTGCCTAGAACAATGGAAGTAACTTTAGAAGTATCCACCTGATGCTGCCTTTAAATAGCACTGAGGAGGCACAGCAATACAACTACTGCATTTTGAGTGCAGCTACAGCCACACAGCAGTTTTGAGCTTCAAATTGGAGAAAACCTTCAAGCATAAAGTTATACTCCATCCATTCATTTCACCCAATGAAGCTTGTGTACTATACAGCATCATAGAATGGTTAGGGTTGGAACTAGATGATCATAAGGTTCTTTCCAACCACCACTACATACCCTTTCAGGGTAATATACTGCAAATAAAACTCATTTTGCTGTATTTCCTTTATGGCTCAAAGGCAGGAAAGCACCCCGAACCACAGGGTTAAACACACATAGGGGATTCAGATGTTGGCAATTCCAGACAGGTCATTAGGTGGATTTTGTTTTGAACACTCTTACCTTGAATTCCATTCGATCTTCCTTTTTTGGCTGAGATTGTTAAAACCAGGTGTTATTCGTGTTGACACCCAAGAACTTAAAACATGGAACAGGAACTGAAATACAGTAAAACTGGCAACAATAATGCCAATAGTCAGGTTGCTGAAGGAAGCCATTGTTCTTCAGCCTGTGAAGAGAAGAAGGCAGCAATTTAGAATCACAGAATGGTTTGGGTTGGAAAGGACCTCAACACCATCCAGTTCCAATCCCCCTGCCACAGACAAGGACAACTCACCCTACGCCATGTTGCCCAAAGCCCTGTCCAAGCAGACCATTTCAGGCCATTCTCCATTGAACTATTTTAAGCAGCCACAGAAAGTGGTTTTGACAGCTAACTTCTCAACAGAAATATTACTTACCAAAAGTTTCATCTTGCTCAACATTTCCACTTAAGCCTTAGTAGTTTAAAGTATCCCCAAACATACACATTTTCATGGCCTATAGTTGCATGCATTTTATCTACACAGAAAGGGCAGGAGGACACTGACCAGTGCAACCACTAGCTCAAAAGCTTCCACTCCCGTCCCAAACTGCTCCAGAGTTAAAACTAATCTCGTTCTTACCAGACTGACTGCTGCCAATAGGGTTTTAAAGGCAACAATGAAACTGGGTAACTGTAGTAGAGTCTCAGGTCAGCCTCAGGAAGCAACAGCCTCGCTGCAGCTTTATGTTTGCACACTTTCAGGAGACAGCAGTTCTCAATTTGCATTCTGTTCACAGATGAGCACCTAGGCTATTGCATTTGAACTTCTTTTTCTTCCTGTGAAAGTCTGAACTTCACACCATTTCAGAGCACATGGAGAAGTTTCCTATCATCAGAGGCAACACACTTTTCAGGTGATGGGCGTTTAGCTATTCCATGTGGTCTAAAGCAATAGATCAACTCCAAAGGTAAATGTCAGTCTCTAAATACTTTAGTCATTCCTCCCAAGTCACCAACATTTTGCAACACACAAGCCACAAATTTCTGCCATAAAACCATAGAATCCCAGACTGGTTTGGGCTGGAAAGGACCTTAAGATCATCCAGTTCCAACCCCCTGCCATGGGCAGGGAGGCCTCACCCTTGACCACGTCACCCAAGGCTCTGTCCAACCTGGCCTTGACATATATATGCAGCTGGATGGTGTCGTGGAGTGTTTTATATTCCCAGACTGGCAAAGATTACAAGCTCATAAAAAGCCAATTTGTACAAAGCTGAACAGAAAAGGGGAGAAAAGGCAAATGGCTTCATTTAAAATACTTAAAGAATTGTTTTAATAGTTCTTATGCCATCACTTGTAGTAGTTTTACCAAAGAAAATACCTAAAAATAACATGAAGGCTTATGCTGGCATAATTTGATGGTACTACAACAATCTAATGGTCAGCAAAAACTGATACAATTACACAATGCACTTACAGTTCACATGCATTAGAGACTGAGAGAACATGCCTTAGAGTTTTGAAGTTAGATCTGCATTGCAGATAGAAACAAACTTGAGCTTGGGGAGCGCAGAGCAGAAAGAGAAGCCCACTGCTTAGAATAATAACTTTTGAAAGCACTAATTACAGTATCCTCACTTGTTGGTGTACATGGTGAGTATATGGAAACACGGGTTCCATTTGAAGTTGGAACTGTAATGAAATGTGTATTACACACAGATTGGGGACAATGTATTTTTGTCTTCAAAGATCTAGAAGCAGAAGGTTCAATGATCTCAAACGTTTTTTCCCCTCCTCCCCTTTTTTCTTCCCCCCCCCCCCCCCCCCCCCACAACACCAAACACAAAAA